>DWCF01003941.1:0-17992 GCA_018230265.1 Delias oraia
TCGAAAATCGAATTGCTTCGTTCCGTTTTGTACGTTATTGGACACGCGAGATTGTGCCGTCAGAGTTGTCAGCTACTCCATACTCAGTTTTGTAGTAGTTTCTAATTTCTCAAAAATTTCTGGATGATTGCACACTTTTCTCAATTGCATAACCACATTTTCCATTTCATAAGACCGGCATGCTTCAATAATACTCTGATAATAAATTTTTTGTCTTACACTTAAATCGCAATATATTTCGAGTTCAGTTTTTATTCCTAATTCTGTTTTTACATCACTTTTTAGTCTTCTCAACATAAATGGTTTAAGTATAGCGTGTAACTTTTTCAGCTGTATTTCGTCTACCGCTTTCTTTTTTTCTGCTGACTCTTCGATTCCTTTCGAAAACCATTCAGTAAATTCCGACAAAGAATCGAACAACGTAGGCATAATAAAATGAAGCAATGCCCATAACTCACTCATTGTATTTTGTACAGGAGTACCTGTTAGTAGAAGTCTACTTTTGGTTTTAAAAGCTAATAAAGTCGTCCATCTCTTGGAAGCAGAACTTTTTATAGCCTGTGCTTCATCTAATATCATATATTTCCAAGTAGTCTTTCTTAATATTTTAAAATCAGCCACTGCTATTTGATAACTTGTAAGTACAACATTAGCTTTTTTAATTTCGTGTCGAGCTTGTGATCTGTACAATGAATTACCCCAATAATTTAAAACCTTAAATTTTGGAGTAAACTTTTTTAATTCTTGTTCCCAATTATGCAAAGTCGAGACAGGAGTGACTACCAAAAAAGGACCCCAAATATCTTCACTTTCAGCCAAATAAGCCAGTAAAGATATTGACTGGACTGTTTTACCAAGTCCCATGTCATCAGCCAATATCCCATTAATTCCTTGGTTATACAGTTTTGCCAGCCAATTAAAACCAGTAATTTGGTAACCTTTTAGTTCACAATTAAGCATTTTAGGTTGAGTCAATTTTTCATTAATAACATCTTTTTCTTCGGTTGGTTTTACTTGTTCTGCTGCAAGATGAAATTTTTTATTAATTTCTTTTAACTCTTCATCTTCCACATTTTTGTTTTCAAAATTTTCTAACTTTTTTTTCCCAAGCATAAATTGAGAAAAAAGTTCAGTCTGTGTTAAAAGATATTCAAATTTTCTCTTTTGCCTTAAAATTTCTTTATTTTCTTCAACAAGTTTTCTTTTTTCTAAAGCGGCTTTTTCCATTTTTTTGTTTACATCTCGTCTTTCTTTGTCAAATTTCTTGCTAAAATATCCGATTTCTTTTGATATTCTGCGCATTTTCGAATTTGGAAATTGTCTCGTCAGAAATTTTCTATATTGATTGACAGCCACAAAACTTATTCTTTTTAAATTGACTTTAATGTCATATGCTCGCTTTTTTAATGCTGCTTGTACTGGTCCTACGTGTTGTAGTCCCATTTTGTATTCTTCTTCCCATGTTTTACCTTTATCATATTTGTTATCGATATTATTTAATAAATTTTTTATCTCCGTTTTTATATTAGGAATTCTTTTAGTATTAAAATATTCGAGTTCTATAGTATCCATTATAGTATGTGATTTTGATATTAAATCGTTAATTTTATTGTAAGGTATATCTAAATCACAGTTTTTATAAGCGTCGTAAATTTTTCTCAGATCTTCATCTCTCATTTGAGGGATATAAATTTTTATAAATAACCAAAATTAATTTGATCGATTTTAGACATTTTATAGATTACATTTCTACCCTTAACTGTTAGCTTAATATTTACCGAAAAACTTATTGTCTATTTAAAAAAAAGTATTTCTATCTGTATAAGTCAATTTATAACTACTATTGTTTAGCTTTATATTTATTTCAGTTACTATAAATTATATCTATATTAGCTTATTTTGACAAGATTAGTTAAATGTTGTAAGATAATGAAGTTTATAAATGAGTGACAATATTTATTAAGTGTCCAATTGTATTGATTACGATATTTTTGTAACAGTGTTCTTAAAAAATTAAAAGTGAAAGTTTTTATATTATAGATTTAGTAACAAGTGTTTGAAATTACAATACACAATATTATATTTTTTTAAATGCACAGAATAGCCGATTTACAGACATAGTAAAGTATAACTTATACAATAATCATTAAGATATTATAAATTATAAAAGTATTATTGCACAATAAATGAATAGATGTTAAATTTACATAATTTATATCATTATCTACAATAAAGACAATCTAGTAAATGTCTAATTTTACTGTTATTATGTTACTGTTTTTAGTTGAAACAATAAACAATATATTGAAAAAATGTAAACAAAACATTGATGATATCTTTTTTGATCTTAGATATATACGCGAAGGTATTGGTTATAGATGACATAAATCTAACCAAAACCAATACCCCAAATGAGAACATATCCCTTGTAAATACATTAAAAAATAGAGTGATGCCGAATAAAGGCGAAATTGTAGTTTTTAATGGAAACAAAAATTTAAGAATTTCGAGTAAAGAAATTAACGGCAATCAGTCTAATACAGGCAATAATGTGGAGATAGACGTGCCTATTGTAGAACAATCACAACTGACAGACCAATTGGATAAATACGAGAAGAGTCTTAAAAATCTACGAAATATTGTAAATAAAACAGATAATAATGAATTAGATAACAAGCCTGATAAGTTAGAGCCGAGAAATCAAAGTTTTGATCCGTTAGACAAAAATAACGTCCCATTTAGAAATCCTAGTTTTAGTGACCCGCAACAAAGACAATTTTTACCACAAAAAATGTTTTTTTACAATACACCGAAAAATAATAATAATGCAAAAAAAGCAATTGAAGATCCTCCAGATCAAGTTCAAAATGTCCCGAAACAAGAAATGCTAAATTATCTCAAAAATGGAGATTTTACAAGAATGAATGATATTTTATCTGCATTTAAAAATGAAATGGCCAAGAATTATAAACCAAATTTCAATCCGGCTGTTAAAAATCCCACAGAGTTAAATGAGTCATCTGTTTTAAATAATTTTGATACACAAAAATACACAAAATACAACACACCATTTGAAAAGCAAATCGAAGACAGACTTGCTTATACAAAATTAAGAGAACAGACAAACTTGTTAAAAGCTATCGATAATAGAAAAGAATACATAAATATGAAATTACAAGACATTAAAGCCAATAAAGACAAATTGACAGTAGAGATGAATCTGTACAAGACAAAATTACAAAACATTTTAGATCAAATTAGAGGAATTAAAAAATCAAAAGACACGTTAGTCAATAAAATAAAAAGAAATCGAAGCCATATTACAAATTTAAATAGAAATAGTATACAAGTAATTGATAGAAAAGAACAAATTATTTCATTAATCAGAATTACAAAAAACGAAGTACAAAGATTTAGAAATTTATTAGAAAATGAAAAAAATAAACTCGACATGCTTGAGAAACAATACGATGTTTATGAGCAGACCTTAAAAAAGTACAGTGATCAAATAGACGATGAATCGACTAGTTTACGTAAAACTTCGGATGAATTAAATAGAAGTGGAATTGATCTTGATAATTTAGAAGGTCTCTACCAGGAATATAGTCTAAAAAATCAGCACCTGGAAAAAGAATTAAGAAGATTTGAAAAAATTGCAACATGTTTAGATACTGAAGAAAAAAGAGTTACTTTAAATCAGATTGGCGGCTTTTTAGTTTAAAAAGACAAAAAATGTGCATTAAATTATTTGTTAAAAATATTTTTTATTTTACCCCATGATCACAAACAAGAATCTTACCTGTTCCAAAAGAAAGACATATTTTTATACAAAATTTTGTATTTATATTATAGAATTTATAGAGTGGATGATTAATTGTCAAAAATTAATACCTTTTTACAATGTAATTTTAAAATTAAGATGTTTTAAATTTATATTTCCTACTCTCGTACAAATTATCCCATTTATCTATTTGGTAGTTTATGCTTTCAACAAATTTCAAAACAAATTAATAAGAAACGTTAAAATAGCTTTTATAGCAGATGGGAATAGGCGATATTTAAAAAAGAACAATAAAGATGTAGAGCAAGTAAAAAAAGACGGTCTTAAAAAAATGTGGGAAATAATCAATTTTTGTGATAATTGGAATATTAAAGAAGTAGGATTTTTTTGTTTTAGTATTAAAAATTTTAATAGAACCGATAAGGAGATACAAAACATCTTACAACTGTTAAATTTTGATCTTAAATCTACTTTATATAAAATTAGAGTAATAGGAAACTTAGATCTACTACCAAATAATATTAAAGACAATTTAGCTAGATTAGTTGAAAAAACTAGAGATAATAAAGGTACTATTGTCAATTTGTTTATTGCATATAGTACACAAGATGAGATTGAAAATGGTATTAAGTTCGATAATAATGTAGATATTGTGATTAGAACAAGTGGTGAAAAAAGATTATCTGATTTTTTAATATTGCAGTGTTGTAAAGGTACTAATATATTTTTTTGTGATTTTTTATGGCCAGAAATCACAGTTGTGCATGTTTATTTGATTTTACTTAAATACAAACTAGAGCAAATTTTTTTTAATTAAACAATATTTTTATAATGTATTTATAAAAATTTTTATTCTAATGTTTTATCTTTTAAAATTTGTTTGTTTTAATATTTTTTTAATAAAAATACATTAATCTATTACCATATTTTAAAAAAATAAAAGTTTTTTTTAATATTTTTGAAGGTAGAAAATATTTTTTGTAAGTTAAAACTTACAATAATCTAGTAATACATTAATTTGATAAATTAAAAAAGTTTTAATATTTTTATGGCATTGTAAGTTTAATAAATTATATAATGGTTTTGCACAAGTTTACGTTTTAAATAGCTTTATATATTTTAATAAGTAAAGCGTGGATGTAAATTGTCACAAAATGTTTATTAATGTCTTAATATATACATTGAAAAGGGTATTTTAATGTCATTTGTGACGTGGACCCGTTAGTGATCGGAGTCATAAAATATATATGTACGACATTATTGATAATTAAGTATAAAGTTTTTTGGTTTTTATATTCAAGTATAAATATATTAACATTAATTTTCAGGTTAGTACCTGTTTGATTTAAGAATTAGCTTTTAATATTTTAAAATTTTTTGTAAGTAAATAAATCTCTCACTGTTGTAGGCTTACGGTAATTTAAATTTTTTTTTGCATAATCCAAATTTTTTAGTTTAAGATTTAACGTAATATTATCTGTTTGATAAAATTATACAATTTTTTACATGAATAAATTCAAAACTTTTCTTGTTTTGATTATTTTGTTAAGACATTTTCGAAGTCGCGATTCGTAGCTCAAATTCGTTTTTTATATATAATTCCATGGAATTAGTAATATTGTGATTATCAAATAACAAAACTTTATTGTCGTCTTCAAAATCATTGACTTTTTTTATTCTTCTGCTGTTTTTAACCTTTACTTCTGAAATGTATTCTTTTTTCGTTTATTTGTTAATATGATATCTTATATTTTTATACAATGTTTAGACTAAATTGATCTTTTGTTTTGTCAATTAAAACATCTCTATGTTATAAAAATAAAAAAATATAAAATTTTTATTTTTGATTGAAAAAAAACGTTTAATTAAAATTTTAACCCAGCCTTGGATTATGAAATTGATTTCTGCATTTACCTAAAAATGTATATCCACCTGGACATTTAGTACTATTTATAAAACTTTTTTTAGTAGAACTTTTCATTTCTGCAATCATATTGGATTCTGTAGTTTTTTCTTTCTTATATAATTCATTTATAAGTTTTGTAGTTTCAACTTGTTTCACGGGATTAAAAAGTTGTTTAATATCTAACATACAATCAGCATCCATTTCAAGTTGTATACTATCAATTATAGAATTTGCAATATTTATAGGTATTTTCGTGTCATCCAATAAATCTTGTACGTCAGATAACTTTTCAATAATCGTAAAACTATTATAAGCCAGAGAAGACATCAATATTGATAGAGAGAATTGCTTTGCTTCTACGTTTCCGTATTTATAAAGTTGCTTAAGGTAAAACATAAACTCTTTAAATAGTATTTTCTTAGTGATGTTTTCATTATTAGAAATCAATCGTTCAAACATTTTTTTTATTAAATGATGTTTTGAAATTATACGGAAATATTCACGAATTAATGGTTTTAACTTTTTAAAATCTAATACTTTTTGATTAAGTTCAACATCGATCTCATAGGTAATATCATTACATTTTGAACTATCGAAATTGTATGGAACTAATTCATACAAGCGATCATATTCAGTGGAACTATAGGATGGTAGTAACAATAGGCAAAAAACATAAAACATTGGGGTTAATTCAAATTTAAATTTTATACAATTAAGGTTATATTGGTTTTTAAACTGTAAAAAAAGTAATTAATCCTTTTTTTTTAGCCTAAATATTTATATAATGAAGAATTATTTCTAGAAGTATTAATATTTATTTAAATTTCAAAAAATAAAAAACTTAAAATTTGTTTTTAACGACGTGTGGTTACGTATGTGTATAAAAAAACGACGTCACATCAACAAACACTTTTGCATCAGCTAAATAATATAAACATGTTTGGCTTATATTTTTTACACAAAAGTATACTGACAAAGTTAAACTCGACTCTTTACGTTAATTTTGTATTTTTAAGTGACCTTTTCAGATAACAAAAATAAATTCAATATAATTAACAGCTATGTATTATCTCTTTCGTTGTCATATTCCTGTTATTCTCATGTAATTACTACAGTTCCACATATTGATATATGACGTGACAAATCTGATTGGCTTTTAAAAATATAAAAAATTTTCTGTGAACGAAGGGGGAAGGTTTACAGTAGATTATTTTTCTAACAATCAATTAGTGTTTAATTCAATTTACTACTTACGATATTTGTTAAGACATTTTTATCAGATGATCAACACTATTATAACAAAACTAAGTTTTTGTAACATAAATTTGATTAAAAACAGTCGTTAAGTTTGCTTTATATTTTCGCAAATATAAAAACATTTTAATGTAAACTGGCTTATGTTTGTGATAGCACAAAATATCGTTTTAAATTAGTTAGTGTATTTTATAATTAAAACAATACGTTTCAATTGTACGCAGTTTTTTAGATCATATATTATTGATCTTATCAAAATTGTAATTTTAATCACTTTTTATTAATCGTATTGTGTTGATATATTGTAGTTTCTGTCACATGGCAGATCCTTAATGATCATAGGATCGTGCGTGAGACATAGTTGATTGACCAATCAACTAACGTTGTTACGGAATGCCTAAAGTACGTGTCGTAATATACATCTCATTCCGAATGTCAAGTATATCAAAATGCTGTCAAAGATATTCTATTTAAGCGTAATTAAAAGACCCCGGATGCAAGAAGCATCAGTTAGGAAAACAATAAAAGATAACAACAAAAGATATAGCGAAGACAAAGTAAACAAGCATTATTTAAAACTTTAATTACAAAACACGCAAAGAAAGCGTGTCTTTACAGTTTCTAAACCAAGTCAAGCTTGTTTACTCGTTAATGGTGTCTCGTTTGATAAACAGATTATATTTTATTTTTAAACCAACTTAAACAAAAATCAATTGTCTAATACAAATTGGTTGTTATTATAAGCTTCTGTTATTAATTAAGTATTCAATTGAAAATTTTAAGGCTTATAATGTCTATATATACAGAAGACAAGAGTTTATTTATCTCATAATTATTTGGCTTTTGTCTTATTATTCTAGATATAGCATATTACCGGTTAGAAATAGGGTATATTATTTATTAATTGATAATTGACATTTTAAAGAATATACTTTTTAATAAAAAAATTCAAAGATTTACTTTTGAACTTTAAATTTATATTTTTTCCCACTTTTAATGTAAAAATACTTTTGCAATTGAATTGTTGTATTTACAATCTGTATGTTTGGTTTTACTTTATGCTAACTTTAAATTAAAAATTAATTTATTCAATTCTATTTAGTAAAACGGAAAATAATCATTTAGTTTTTATTTTGTCCTTCAATTTAATGCTATAATTTGATAGTATTTATGCAATTGTTTATTTAATGTCCAAATTTTATTTAGTAAATAAATTGACATTTTTAGAAAAAAACAAATTTGATAAATTAAAAAAAATTAATAATATTAAAAGTTAAAATTTGTTTACAAAATCATTTATATTTAAAGTAGATCTAATTTATAATTCATATTTATTTATTTTTCTCCTTTAAATAAAAAAAGGTTTATTAGTGATTTGTCTTTTAAACTATTTAAAAAATCTTCATCCCTAAAAAATGTTAAATTTTGATGAAAATGAATTGGAGTCTAATAAACAAAATTTAGATGAACATGTTGTCACTAAATACGATGAAATTTTAGCTGTTGAAAAATTAGTATCATTAAGTTATAATTTTTATAAAAACAATTTAACACCATCTTTAGAATATATTTCTGATTTTTTAGAGTTTAATCGATCAGAAAATGAAGATTTAGTGGTCAGAATACAAAATTTAATTTACTTGTCCGTTACTGGTAATTTACCATTTTTAACCAATAAAAAAGATTCCGTTTTTAAGACATGTAATTTTAATGATACGATACCCGACTTCGATCAAAATACTGAAGAAAGTTCTTCTGAGGCTGATATGATTAGATTGACTGATTCTAAATCTAAATTAAATAGATTGACTGATTCTAAATCTAAATTAAATAGATTGTCTTCTTTTCGCGATGATATTAGAAGATCGAAACCAATGGAAAATATTAAAAAATGTATGAAGTGTCATATTTGTGATAATAATTTTACTACCAAAAATGGACTAAAATACCACATGACATTTGTACATTCTAAAAAAAACGAGAAGACTATCAAACCTTATACTTGTCCATTTATAGATATATGTAAAAAAAGATATAAAAATAAAAATGGGTTATATTACCACTTACAACATAATCATAAAAATGAAAGTAAAGATTTAGATGCAGTCTATGCGAAAAGTGTAAATAAAACATGCCCGGTGTCTAGTAGAAACTTACAAAAATAAAATTAAAGTTTTTAGAATTATGCTCTACAGTTATTAGTGCTGTTTAAATAAAATTGTTTTTTATTTTTGAAATCTAATAAGTCATTTATGCATTAAAAATTGTCTTTTATTTTCTACAGATTTTTGAAATATACGACAAGACTTTACTTAAATTATAAAATCATGTACATTATATTTTAAATTTACTTATATGTTTATATTTAAATTATTAATGCATGTAAATATATTTTAAAAGAGTTCCGTTGTGCAAAAAGAATCATATTTTTGATCGTCTTATATTAAATGTGATTTGTTATTGATTTATTAAGCAAGCTAAATTCAGTTTATCATTGGTTAAAAAATACAAGTAAAGTATCTCTTCCTATTTTCATTAATGCTTTGACTAACCTGAATTGAATATCTTTTGTTTTTACTCATATTAATATGTAATAACTCATTAAATGATCTTCTATTAAGTTACAGAATTACAAATAAGATTTACACGTCTTCTCATTTGAAAAAAATATAATAAATTCGTTCGTGTTTTTGATCGGCATCATTTCCAATTGCTAAAAATAAAATTCAAACTTTTCTATCTGAATATCTCAAAACTTTTATATTGTATAGTTTGATATCAATAATAACCTTATATTTTGCACAAAACAAATATGATACTCAATTAATAGATCTAGTTTTTATAATAAAGCTTTAAAAAGTAATGAAGACTGTATATTCTTGTTTATCCCTCTTAGTTCATTTTTGTGTTATATTTTTGCTCTGCAAATAATAGCAAAAAAGTAGACATTACATTATAAACGTCAAATCTTTTTAATTTCCATCTAAAACAAAACAATATAGTATCAAGGATCTAACTTATGCTTAAAAATTTATGCAGTTATTTTATTTATATTTTTTACAAATTTAAATAAAATAATATTTTAGATGTATTTGATTCAAAAAATTAAAAGTTTCTTATTTCACAATTTGTTATAACTATTTTTCGTAAGTGTAATTCATCTACTTTGCTATTTTTACGCTTAAAAATAATTATCTCATAGACACTTTTCTGTGTAATATTGCTTTAATCACGATATAGTAAGGTACAAATATACACCCAACAATAAATTATGTAGACTTGGTTTTAAATAAACCATCATGTTATTTTCTTTCTTTTAATAATAATTTTAATTCTTTATTAATGCTGTGATTTTAATTTTATAAATTACTGTCATTTAAACACTTTATATATAAAATTACATTTGTTTTAAAATAAACCCAAATACTAAAAATATTAGTTTATCTGAAATTATAAAGATGTATTTTTGTAGTATGTTAAATTATAAACTATTTAACCCATGGGAGATTTAAAAACATTAGAAGACTTATTGTTTACTTTTAAAAATATTAATTTGAATGAGAAATTGCCTATTACAAAAATTGAGAAGACTGAATGTCTTCTGGCAAATTTGTTTCATGAAAACACAAATATTAAAAAAAGTGAAGAAATTCTAAAATTAATTCTTAGTCTTAGTAAATACAACGACTTAGATCCAAATAAGTTTCTAAGTGGTATATCTAAGCATATAAAAAATCCTTTATCTCCTTTATATGAACATGCAATTATTTTATGCGCTTCACTTTTTAAAGATTCTTCTTTCAATTTTGAGACTTTCAAATGTCTAGACAAATTTAAAGATTTGATGCCTACAGAATGTTTTAATATTCCCAAAAATGATAACTTAAAAACTAAATTTGATGATAAAACAAAAGTGGAGATAAATAAGTCTCTTTTTAGTTACAGAAAATCTATTAAATATCTACAAGAAGGTATACAAATTATAAAAGACGAGACAAAGAATAGACTACAAGAAGTTTATAATATTTTACCTTTTTTAATAGAAAATGCTAGTGATCGGGTTATTAAAGCAAAGTCTAAAGAATTTTTTACTGTAATTTTAAATTATGATGGATTTGACTTACAAAAGAGTGAAGTGTTATATTTATTAACAAATAGATCATATGACATACTACATAAAGAAATAGTAGAGTCTATTTTTGGTGATAAAATATGTCTAAGATTTAAAGTTTGTCTAATAGATGTACTGATCAAAATTATCGAACGAGAAATCGATGACATCAATAAAATACGAAACTTATTATTTTTGTTAGTTGATAAAATTTACAAAAACGAAGTAAGGTTGAACGAATTCGTACTGTACAATTTGAAATATATTCTAGAAATTTGTAATAATAAATTAAAATAAAAAATCAAATAATTATTTCCTAAGATACAATAAATTAAAAGATTGTAATTAATATTCTAATTATTTAAACTAACACAACTATACATAAGAACCTAATTTTTTACTTTACTTAAAATTTTTCTATTTAAATCATTTGACCATTTATTAAAATTTGAGTTTACAATATAGATAGAATATTTAAGTACATTCTTGCATAAAAAGTATTTGCAAATTTGTAAAACTTTAAAT
The DNA here is from genome assembly GCA_018230265.1 of Delias oraia. Taxonomy (NCBI): domain Eukaryota; kingdom Metazoa; phylum Arthropoda; class Insecta; order Lepidoptera; family Pieridae; genus Delias; species Delias oraia. The sequence continues at coordinate 11,578 of DWCF01003941.1, forward strand.
AAAGCCAAATATTTAAACTTTAGCGAAAAATAACTTTATATAAAGAAATTAAATTTTTATTTATTTTTCTTCTTTAAGAATAAACATATTTCTTTTTAACACAGAAATAGCTTCCGAGGCAGAAATCTTTTTATCTCCTTTTGTTAATACCACATTTTTATTTGTATAATCTTTAAGCTTCTTATAAAAATCCTCAACTGTCTGTTTTTCACTCATTATAACCAAAATCCTCCGTCCATCAACCAAAAATTTAAATTTGATATCTCCATCTTTGTCCATAATTATTTCGTCAGGACATTGCATATCTATCTTATCATCAAAAGATAAAACATGCTTTTTATTATTATCATAGTTTTTAGTTTTGACTTCTTCTCCTTCTTCTTGATAATCATCAGATTCACAATTTTTGTAAACTACTTCTGCTCTAGAATCATCAACTCCTAAAATGTTGGCATCAAATTCATTTCTTTGAAGCATTTCTTTTAATTTTAAATTTTCTGGTTTTTTATAACTGTAAAACTTATTGTTTACTAATAATCCATTTTTATATCCTACTATCTCGTTTTTTGTATTACTAGAATCTACTGCTAGTCCACTACTTCCACCTCCAACGTAAACTTCTTGACTTTTCTTTTTAGCTACCTGAATAGCTACATTTATGTCCCCTTTAGATTCTTTATCGGCTTCTAATGCTTGATCATATGAACAATTTGTAGTAGACATTATCTTTCGTATTCTACTTTGTTGATCCATGGGTTTAAAACACCTTTTTACTAATAAAAATAAGGAGTCATCCTTTGCCCCTTATTTATGCTATTCTATGAATATTTTAAAACAAAAAGAAATACAAAAATAAGGATTGTCTTAAAAAATAATATGGAAATAAGTGGACTTTTAACTACTATTGATCCTTTTTTAAATATTAGTTTACAGGATATAGAAACTACAGAATTATCTTTACAAAAAATTGAAACTTGTTCTATTAGAGGCCTTGCTATACGGTGTATAGAAATAGAAAAGGATGAAAACACTGAAAAACTTAATGATGCATCACAGTTATGTTTGTCGGATTTACAAACGATATGTAATAAATAAATTTTAAAGACTAGTTATTTTAAATAAAGCTAATTTATAACTTAAAAAAGTTAACATTTAAGTTTTTTAACGAGTTTGTTTGTTTTACAAACAAATTTCTTTTTATATAATTTTATTCTGCATAAATTCATTGGTGATTAAAATTCAACTGTTTTAAAAAAAAAATATACCCGTAAAACAAAAATAATAAAAATGTTAAGAAGCGAAGAAATGGAATTTATAACATTATATCTTAGTAAAGACAGTGCAAGAAAATGCATTACTGAATTAGGAAACTGTGAAATTACACATTTTAAAGATTTGAATAATAGTGTAAAAATCGACAAACTTTTATACAACAATGAACTAAAACATATAGAAAAGTTACAATCTAGACTTAATTTTTTAGGAAAAGAAGTAGAAAATGTTGATTTGGCTGAAATCAAAAATAGTGATTTGGATACTGTAGAAGATTGTATTGATAAATATTATAATAGAATGGTACAATTAAAAACTATAAAAAAAGATACTAGTTTAAATTTGATAAAATTGAAAGAAGATCTGCATATGGTAGAAGATATGGAAAGATTCGTATCAGATGTAAGTGGAGATTCAAATACGATTAATTTTGAATTTATTACAGGAATTGTTGATAGAAAACAAAAATTTTTGATGAAAAAGATTTTGCACCAAGCACTAAAAAGAAATTTGGTAGTTAAAACTCGTGACAGTGACAAACACAAAAAAGTCATTTTTATAATTTTTACTCACGGAACAGAGGCATTTGATAAAACGAAGAAGATTTTTTTATCTTTAGGAGGAAGAATTTTGGATATGGAAAAATATAATGAGCCAAAAAAGAATTTACTTGCTTTGACCAGTGTGATTAGTCAAATTGAAAGTGTTGAAGAACACAACAAAGAAGCAATGAAAAACGAAATAGAAAAAATAGCAAAACTTTACAATACTTTAAAGTTTTATGTTGATAAAGAATATAGAATATATAGTACACTTAATAAGTTTAATTTTGATAAAGGAAGAGATTGTTTAATTGGAGAAGCATGGATTAGAAAAGAAGATTGTCATAAATTACAAAAAATGTCAGAGGCTTCGGAAAATTCAGACTGGCATTTTGTTTTCGAAAAAAATTCTAAAATTGAAGAAATACCCCCTTCTTCTTTTAAGCTTAACAAATATACAGAAGTATTTCAAGATTTAATTAATGTGTATGGTGTACCTTCCTATAGGGAAATAAATCCTGCCATTTTCATGATTTTTTTGTTTCCTATGTTATTTGGTGTAATGTTTGGTGATGTTTTTCATGGGGTTATTCTTGTTCTTATGGCTTATTATATGATAAAATATAAGGAAAAAGTTTATAAAAAATATCCTTCATTTTCGTTACTCATAGATGGTAGATATGTTTTATTTTTGTGTGGTTTAGCATCTATTTTATTTGGTTTTCTTTATTCTGATTTAACTTCTTTTCCTATTAATATTTTTGGAGGTAGAATTAGAAATCGGACGAGTGTTGATGATATTTATCCTTTTGGTTTAGATCCTGACTGGCATCATGCTAAAAATACGATGGAATTTACTAATTCAGTTAAAATGAAGTTATCAATTGTAATAGGCTTCTTACACATGGGATTGGGAGTCGTGCTTTCTTTTCTAAATGCTTTTCATTTTTCTGATTATGTAGATTTATTTTGTGTTATAATCCCACAATCCTTGGCATATATTGCGTTTTTAGGGTATTTAGTCTTCTTAATCGTTTTCAAATGGCTCTATATTGATCTTTCTAAAGAAAATCCTTCTTTAATTTCGACACTGGTTTTGATGTACACTAGTCCTTTTAATATAAAAGATCCACTTTATGCTGGACAGATGTATGTCCAATTGGTTATGATGTCTATACTACTTATATCTATACCTTGGATGTTTTTAGCTAAACCTATTTATCTTTTTAAAAAGAAATTAGTAAAAAGCGATGATGCTTTGGATATTTGGATGAATTCTGGAATTCACACTATAGAATTTGGTATTGGACTTATTTCCAATTCTTCTTCATATTTGAGATTATGGGCTGTTTCTTTGGCTCATGCACAATTAACCAAAGTTTTAGTAGAATTTACAATAGGTTTAAAAAATCCATTTTTACAAATTGCATTATCTCCCGTTTTTATTTTATTAACTTTTGGACTGTTAATAGGATTAGAAGGACTTGGATCTTGTTTACATGCATTAAGACTTAATTGGATTGAATTTCATTCGAAATTTTATAAAGGTGGAGGATACAAATTTGCACCTCTTTCATTCAAACAAACAGAAGAAGACTGATTAAATATTTATGCTATTTTTTTAATTAATTTTATGTAAACAAATTGTTTAAATTAATTTTTTTTATTTTAGTAAAATTCATATCTTACCCTAATGATAAAAGTTGCTACTTGTCCGTTAAAACTTATTCTTTTTGGTGAACATTCTGTTTTATCTGGTGGAAGATGTATAGCTTTGTGTATTAAAAAATATTGTGATTTATTTCTACCAGAAAATATTAAAAAAGAGTATTTCTTGAATATTTTAATTCAAGACAAAAGCGGTTCTAAATTTATATTAAAAATGGACAAACAGATAACAGTTGATAATTTAAATAATCCACATAATGGTATTATAAATATCAATTATCATTTAGGATGTGGTCTTGGAAGTAGTGCTGCGATCTCCATTTTAAGTTCAGTTGCTTTCCATAAAAAACAGACGATTGATTTTTATGCTTCACAAGATTGTATTTTTAAAAAAGCTAATCTCATTGAAGACTTCTTTCACGGTAAAAGTTCTGGTGTTGATTGTGCTACAATAGAACATGGTGGTATGATTTCTTTTAGAAATAGAGAAGTTTCTAAAATGTCAATGGAATCCATTTTAGATTACAAGATTTTAATTTATAACAGTTGTATACCAAAAGATACTAAAAAGTGCATCCAACAAGTTCTGGACAACAAAGAAAAAAATTATAAAAAATTAAGTGAGATCTCCGATCAAGCCTTTGATATATTGACTGGTCATTTTAAGTTATGTGATTTATACGAATTAATAAAAAAAGCACAGGATGTACTTGAAGACTTAGGAGTTGTTCCTGATAAAATAAAGCAGGAAGTAAGAAATTTAAGAAAACTAGGTATAGAAGCAAAAATTACTGGAGGAGGAAATGGTGGTCATTTGTATACATTTGTTGAAAAGAATGTTTATATACCAGGATGGGAAGAAGTCGAAATTGATAATTTAGGATTTCGTTTTGAGTAAAATATTAAAATTAATTTTATCATTTTGAAAATGTCAAAATTAATTTATGCAAACAGAAAATAAATTAATATTTTGATATCTTTTTAAAATTACAATTAATTTATATTATAGAATACATTTTGGTATCTAATTTAAGATTTAAATTACCATTTTAATATCTAATTTAAAAAACATTTTAATATCTTAATAATAATGTAAAGTTTAAATATTACTTAAATTGAATATAAAGTTTAAATATTACTTAAATGGAATGTAATCTTTCATTTTGAAATCTTACTCAAAATTAAATTGTCTAATTGGAATTACAATCCTACATCCTGATATCTAGTCAAAACATAATCTTTTAATTTGATATCTAACCTAAAACCAAAGCGTTTAATTGGAAATACATGCTCATTTAAAATGCAATCATACAATTTAATATTTAATTAAAATTAATTAACATGTTAAAGTTACATTTTTTTTATTAAAATACACAAATTTACTAAATGTCAAAAATTTGTTTTTTATTTTCCAATACTAAACATAAAAATTGTTTATTTATTTTACAAACAAAGTGTCTTCTTAATTTTTAATTTATTTTAATTTAAATAAAAAAAATCTCTCTACCGTTATGAAAAGTATTAGTGAGTATAATAAACTGTATAATCTTTCTATCAACAAAACAGAGGAGTTTCTAACAAATGAAGCTACTAATTTATTACAATGGGACGTGATGTTTTCTAAGGCTTATGATAAGGAAAAAGATATGTATTTTGTAGATGGAATGTTAAATCCTTGTAAAAATATTTTAGATAGACATTTTGAAAAAGACCCAAAAAAGACAGCATTTATTCGTGTCAATAATGAGGATGAAATAGAAATTGTTTCATATGAAGATTTAATGGATAAAGTTCTACAAGTAGCAAGTTTTTTTAAAAAGATAAGACTACTAAAAGGAGATGTCGTCACTTTTTATGGAAACAATTCTTTAGAATTTTACGTCTGTGTATTGGCCTGCGGAAGATTGGGTTTGATTTGTCATTTTGTATTTGGTGGATTTAGTTCACATGTGATAGGAGAAAGAATACTAGAAACAAAAACCAAGCTTGTTATTACTTTAGACTACGCTACGAGAGGAGAAAATAAGACAAAATATTTTGAAAGTGTAGAAAAGGCAATTACAGAAATAAATTATGAGAATCATGTGCTCGTTTTTAATAATGAAAATGTAGTGACGGAAAATGAAAACATTTATTCTTGGAGTTATGTGAAAACTCTGCCATACGACTACGTCCCATGTACCAGCGTAAATTCTAATGATGAATTTCTTATAATTTTTACTAGTGGATCGTCCGGTAAATCTAAAGGAATCGTTCATTCAACAGCAGGATTTCTTTTTAGCACAATGTCGACGATTAAATTGAATTTGGGGTATGACGGTGCACTAGGCGATATTTATTTTTCTACTGCCGATATTGGCTGGCTTGCTTGTGTATCGCATTCTATTTATGGTCCATTGTTGTGGGGTGGTACATCTGTAGTTTTTGAGGGTATAGTATTCTATCCTTCATATCTAAGAATATTCAATATTATCTCTTAATTGAATGTGACTCATTTTTACACTGCTCCCACTGTTATTAGAATGTTACAAAAATTCATGCAAGAAAACAATTTAAGTATTGCGGATCTTAAAAGTAAATTTAATTTATCATCTTTGAGGATACTAGGTAGTGTAGGAGAATTATTAAACGAAGGTCCACATAAATTTTTAAAAGAATTAGTAGGAAATGGTATACCGATCATTAATACTTATTGGCAGACTGAGACTGGTAGTATAATGATCAGTCCTTTACCAATAAAAGATAGTAAGTTAAAAGGAGTAGGAGTTCCGAACTATTTTGTCAAACCAAAAATAGTGAAATTTGACCCTGTAACTTATGAAACTAGAGAATGTTTACCCAATGAAAAAGGTATTCAGACTTTTAATTTATATTCACAAGCATATTTTCATCGAAATAAATATTAATAATCCGAAGCTACGGAGGCTTGAAAG
>DWCF01003942.1:0-15429 GCA_018230265.1 Delias oraia
GTAAAAAGAAAAACATTGGAAAAATAATAGAAATTTTAATAGAGGAAGAGGCCAAGAAAAAGGCAAGAGGAGGAAAACCAAATAAACAATGCATGTTTGTTAATAGCACTAGAATATTTGCGTAAATACCGTACATATTTCCATATAGCGCAAAGCTATGGAATAAGTGAAAGTATTGCTAACGGCTGAATAGAAGATGCATTGATAAAACATTCAGATTTCAGGAAGATAAAGAGCTATTAAAGTCAAATGTAGAATACGAGATTTTAGTGATATAGCTAACCGAAGTAAGATCTGCTCGAGCACTGAAAGACAAAATCAATAGCCGAATTAATATTGGGCCAAAAGGTTTGTAGAGCCTTTCTTATGGAGTGCTTGATCAGAACTTCTCAATTGGATTTAAATCTGGCGAGTATGGAGACAAGAACAAAATTTTACACTCAATATTTTCTATCAAATTTTTCGTCCTTGCAGATTTATAAAAACTCGCATTGTCGAGAACAATAGTCTGTCCAGGTTTAAATACAGGGACAAGTACATTTTCTACATAAGCATCAAAAATCTCGCTGTTGCAGTAGCCATCAATTATCCATGGTGCTTTAACTTTTCCTTCATTCAGTGCTCCAATCATGCTTACCTTCTTTCTTTTGAACCCTAGGCAAATAACCTCTTGCCTCTTTGAGACCACCAATATTCATAAAATTCATTGTCCTCTATTCCAGACTCATCTATGTATATCAAGTTTTCTTTATTTATTTCTTCTACTTTTTTTATGAACTCTTTGCGTTTCTCTTTATCTCTTTCTCGATAAAGAAAAGTTTTTTTTATATGTATAGTTTACTTTGCTAAGGTAGTTATATACTGTGCTTCTACACATATTACCAAATTCTTCAATTATCTTTTCAATTCTAATATCCTGATTTCCATTCAGAAATTTGATAAATCTATCCATATCTTTAATCTTATGGCCATATCCTTTGTGATAGCCTGAAGATGGTTTCTGTTTCTTTTTTCCTTTTCCTCCACAAATATATTGGTTTTATGCTCACTAAATTGGTAAGCATGTTACAAAGTTTTTGACGACGAAAAGACTGGATAGCTACTTGCATGACAACCATTTAGTTGTCTTTTCTCGTCTATCTTATTTTGTCACTCTGCTGAACAGATACTAAAGTACTAGCTTTTGTGGGTTGATGCACAATTCTATCAGAAGTTTTGTGACTATAATTGCAGAAAACATCGAGCATAAAACTCCTATCGATAAAGTGACAGAAAACCCTCTAATTGCTCCGCTACCAATAATGAACATTATTCCTGCAGCAATCAGTGTAGTGAGATTTGAATCAAGAATTGTTTTTATTGCATTTTTAAACCCTTCTTCAATGGCACGAGCTGTTCTTTTTCCTGCTCTTATTTCTTCGCGGATGCGTTCAAATATTAAAACATTTGCATCCACCGACATGCCAACAGTTAGTGCAATTCCAGCAATTCCAGGGAGAGTAAGAGTTGCTTCAAGTAAGGTAAGAATGAGTAGTATAGAGATTACATTAAAAACGAGTGCAACAGACGCTAACAAGCCTAATTTGCCGTAAGTAATGATTATAGATAAACCAACGGCTATGATAGAAATTATTGCTGCAATTTCTCCTGCTTTTATTGACTCTTCTCCAAGGCTTGGACCAATGTTTTTTTCTTCAATTATTTTAAGTGGTGCAGGTAGTGCACCTGATTTTAAAAGTATTGCAAGTTCACTCGCTTGTTTTTCAGTGAAATTACCGCTAATTTCTCCCTCTCCATTTAGAATAGGTTCACGTATTGTTGGTACAGTTAAGACTGTGTTATCTAAAACAATTGCAAAAGGCTTTCCTACATTTTCTTTAGTAATTTTTGCAAATTTTTTGCTTGCTATGCTGTCGAATTTGAAATGTACTGTTGGTTTACCTAAATTGCCAAATCTAACTGATGCGTTAACTAATGAATCACCGCCTATTTCAGTTTTGCGGAATATCGGGTAGGAATTACCCAAAGAATCCTTGAGCATAATCGTAGTGTCATGATCGATATCTTGCATTTTAGCTACATTGGTGTTTGCCAAATGGAAGGCCAGCTTGGCTGTTTTGCCAAGCAGAGATTTTATCTGCTGAGTGTCTTCTACTCCAGGAACTTGGACTAATATCTTATTTTGTCCTTGTTTTTGCACACTTACTTCCTTAGTACCAAGCTTATCTAAGCGTCTTTGAACATTAACTATTGACTCTGAAACTACTTCATTGATTAATGAATTCTTATAATGCGGTTTATATGAAATGAAAATTGCAGTATTTTTTCTACTCAATTCTAAATTTGGGTTTATTTTATGTATTAACGTTGAAACTTTTTTGTAATCATCAATATTATTTAAAGTTACAACCACTTGTTTATCGTTTTTTGCGCTAAATTCAATCTTTTGTGTTAACAGACCTTCTTTTATTTCATCGGTTAGCATGCTTAGTTTCTCTTTGAAGTAAAAATCTAAGTCTACGTTCAGGAGTATAGATGATCCACCTTTCAGGTCGAGCCCTAGATTTATCCTCTTTTTTGAGGTGAGAAACTTATTATCAAAGAAGTTTGGCAGTATTATATATAAAGATAACAAAGAAATTAGCAATACTGAAAGAGATTTAACTGTGAGCTTGTTTAGCATAAATTTAAACTATACTTAGGTACAGTGTAAACTGGATGGTTGCTAATCACAAGCACCTAAATGAAAAGGTCCGTGAAAGATAAAAAACAAGCCTAGAACCAATATCTCTATAATTGATTTTGTTCTTCTAGAACATCATTTATTGAAGCAGTATAAACACATGTATTAGGTTCAGAGTTGGCTCTCAGATTCTCTGTTTGTTTTGTCTAATTTTGTCAATTGCAAGGTAAGTGCATAAACCAAGTGTTAAGAAAATAACTATGCTAAGTGGTATGTGATTAGCAAGAAATTTATTATAACTTAAATCTTTCCAACCGAGAGGACTAGATAGAGAGGGGTGAGAGGAAAATCTGGGAATTGCTACTACTGCACTTAATGCTGTTAGAATAATAGCGACAGTGGCACCTACAAGAGGTAAAATATTCTTTTTATTAAATCTGCCATTAGAATCTTTTAAAATATCAAACATACATACTCGTCGATTACTAAATGTTCGTGATACTATGCACTAATTATAAAGTATTCAATAACTAAACTGGAGATAATAAAAAATGGACATAGAATATAGACATATAATATGAAGGATATATGCTAGTTAAAATAGGTACGAGAGGAAGCGACCTTGCGATCATCCAAGCTTTGGAAGCAAAACAAAGATTATTAGAGTCTTTTCCTAATCTATCCGTTGAGATCATTAAAATCAAAACTTCTGGTGATAAATATGCTAATGTAACCCTTGCTGAAATAGGAGGTAAAGGACTGTTCCTCAGGGAGATTGAGGCTGAATTACTCAAAAATAATATAGATATGGCGGTTCATTCGCTAAAAGATGTACCTGCGTTTTTCTCGAAGGACTTAACAATTCCTTGTGTTTTAGAGAGGCTAAGTCCATGTGATGTATTTATTTCTCATAAATATAAGAGCCTAAAAACTTTGCCACAGCAGGCTACAATTGCAACTTCTTCAATAAGAAGAAAAGTTCAGCTGTTAAATCTCAGGCCAGACTTAAATGTAGTGTCACTGCGTGGAAATGTGACAACTAGACTGCAAAATCAGAATTTTGATGGAATGATTTTAGCTGAAGCAGGGCTGATAAGATTAAAAAAATATCACTTAATTACAGAGGTATTGCCACCAAAAGTCATGTTAAGCGCAGTAGGGCAGGGGGCAATTTGCATTCAATGCCGAAAGAATGATATAAAAGTTATCGATCTTTTAGAGAAAATTAATAATAATATGTCTTTTATAAGGGCAAAATCAGAGCGCAGTTTCATGAAGACAGTAAATGGTTCATGCTTTACACCGCTTGCAGCTTTAGCAGAATATGTGAGTGAAAACATGCTACATCTTTATTGTATGTTAGCGGGCGAGAGAGTTATATACTTTACTGAACGCACTTCGTTTGTAGAAGATGCAGAAAAAATGGGTATGGATGCAGGATTAGAGTTAAAATCAAAATGCTTATAAGCTTACCTAAAGTATGTGGAATCTACCGTTATAATGTTTCAATGTCTAAAATGACTTGGTTAAATGTTGGTGGCCAAGCTGATGTACTATTTAAACCACGTGACGTTGAAGATCTAATGTGCTTGATAAAAGATACTGAGTTACCAATTAGCATTATCGGTGCAACATCTAACATAATAGTGCAAGATAGTGGCATTCGAGGAATAACGGTGAAATTAGGCAAGGAATTTGCATATATAAAATGTAAAGATAATAACTCCATTGTTGCAGGTGGTGCTGCATTGCTTAGTAACCTTGCATACTTTGCCGGGGAACAGCAAATTAGTGGGCTTGAGTTTCTTGCTGGAATTCCAGGAACAGTTGGCGGTGGGATAGAGATGAATGCAGGTGCATATGGTAGTGATATTGCGAGTGTTGTAAAGTTTATAAGGGCAGTGAATCTAGAAGATGGAAATTTATATGAATTTTCCAGTGAAGAAATGGGATATTTTTATCGTGGACATAGTCTAAAAGGCAGGTGGATTTTTATTGAAGCTGAATTTAAAGGAGTAAGTTCAGAGTATGAGCTTATATTGCAAAGATTGAAAGAAGTTATTGATAAAAAAAATAAAAGTCAACCAGTAAGAGGAAAAACTGCTGGTTGTATGTTCAAAAATCCAATAGGCTGCAAGGCATGGAAACTGATTGATGAGTCTGGCTGCCGAGGATTAAGTAACGGTAGAGCTAAAATTTCTAAGAAACATTGTAATTTTCTGCTCAATTACAATAACGCAACTGCATTCGACTTAGAAAACCTTGGCAACAGAGTAAAAGATGCAGTAAAAGATAAATTTAACATTGAACTTGAGTGGGAGATAAGAGTGTTAGGTAGATAGCTGCTGCTGATTATCTTAACCTAATTCCAAAAATTATTGTATAATATCATTTTGAGGTTTTATTTTCAATGCGCAAACTTGCAATGTTCTTTTCTATACTATTTGCAGTTGTCGCTTACTATTTAGATAATGAAGTGATATTTGAAGTAGCAAATCTATTTAGTGATATATTCATCAGTTTGTTGAAATTAATCAGTTTACCTTTGGTTTTTCTATCTATCGTGTCCACAATTTCAGGGTTTAAAGACTCAATTGAAATTAAAGTATTACTTAAGAAGACGCTGTTTTATACGCTGCTTACAACCATTATAGCTGCATTTGTTGCGCTATCTTTCTATTTATTTATAGATCCAGTAAGAAAAAATTTCATAAGTAACACAATAGAAAGTGTGAGTGACAGCAACCACAATTACTTTTCATACTTAAAATCACTCATTCCATCAAATTTTGTGCAAGTTTTTCTTGAAAATAACGTTATTGGCAGCATATTGATTGCTTTTTTGATGGGTGGAGCTATTATTTCGCTCTCAAAAGAAAAACAAGATATATTACACCAAATATTTTCTGCACTATTTGATACACTTCTTAGAATTGCTCAAGGGTTATTAAAGTTTATTCCTCTTGCTGTATGGTCTTTTATCACATGTTTTTTATACGAGTTAAAAGGTGGCAGCGAATTCCATAGTCTTTTTTGGTATTTTGCTTGCATAATGTCTGCAAATTTCGTGCAAGCATTTGTGATTTTGCCACTACTCATGTGGCATAAAGGTATATCACCAATTCAAACGATGAAAGGTGTTATGCCAGCACTTACACTTGCATTTTTTTCTAAATCATCTAGTGCAACGCTGCCTACAACTATAGAATGTGTGCAAAATCAGCTAAAGGTACCAAAGAAATTGTCATCTTTTATTCTACCAATATGCACAACAGTCAATATGAATGCGTGTGCTGCATTTATTTTAATCACAGTGATGTTTGTTGCAGAGATGAATGGGCACACATTTTCCTTAAGTGAGATGTTCATATGGATTTTTTTAGCTACAGGAGCTGCAATTGGTAACGCTGGAGTGCCGATGGGGTGCTATTTTATGGCAACTAGTTATTTGGTATCAATGAATGTTCCTTTGTACATTATGGGATTGATTGTGCCTATTTATACAATCATTGATATGTTTGAAACTGCAATAAATGTGTGGTCTGATATCTGTATAACACAGATAATTAATAAAGAATTTAAAACTCAAGAATGATATTAGATAATACAATAATAAAAGAATTTGAAGAGGCTGGTGCGATTTTGCACGGACATTTTGTACTCTCATCAGGGCTGCACAGCAACACTTACATACAATGCGCTAAAATTTTTGAAAATCCAAGCAGAGCAATGAACGTTTGTGAGCTATTGGCGAATAAAATAAGAAAAGAGCTTATTGAACCCATAGATTTAATACTATCTCCTGCAATTGGTGGAATAATCGTGGGTTATGAGATTGGTAGACAGCTTGGAATCCGAACAATATTTTGCGAACGTGTTAATGGTAAATTTGAATTACGCCGTGGATTTGAGATTAAACAAGGTGAGAAGATATTACTAATTGAAGATGTGATTACCACAGGTAAATCTTCACTTGAAGCAGTAAAATGTGCAGAAGAGAAAGGAGGTAAAGTTGTTGCTGGAGCTTCTTTGATCAAGAGAAATAGTGAAACAAAACTACCTTTTCCTATCATATCTTTGATTGAACTAAATATCAAAAACTATAGCGAGGAAGAACTGCCAAGTGAATTAAAACAATTACCCATAATGAAACCTGGGAGTAGAGAATATTTAACAAAATAATTCTATATATGGCTAAAGTGATTCAGTAACTTTTACGTGTTATATGTTGATCTTTTTGCATCAAAGTTAGATATTACAGTTTATTTTCCTGTATTCGTTCAACAGAATGGCAAAATAAGATAGACAAATAAAGATATAAAGTAAAAACAATAATAGTTGTCATTCCGGTTTGTGACACTTGCTTTATGTAGTTTCATTGCAAACGTTGTTTTTATTATAATACCTCCTATGATTAGTTTGCTTGTGAGCACCAGTGTCTAGGCACTGGAATGAAAAGAAAAGGCTAATTGAATGACAGGAAAGGAAGTACTAAAAACAAATAGGTGTCATTCCAGCGCGTGACGCTGTAATCCAGAAAGGAAAAATGGATCCCAGTGTCTGAGCACTGGGATGAAACCTTTTTGCTTCAATATTTTGCACAGTAGCCATGCAACTTAACAGATATTTTTCTCTTCATTTATCCTCAGGTTTTTATGGGTTAAAAAAAACATAAAAACCTTATATAAAACCCCTGTTGTGATTAAAAATACACTAAATCTTGGTTTTCACATATTTCATCTTGTGCAGCAAAAGACAATAATTTTGCGCTCTCAAGGAAACTTTTTGCACTAGCTTCTAAGATATTAGATTTTATTTCTGTAAGTTCACATTTAATCTGATCTATTTTCCCATTCAAATTTTTATGTGCATCTTCGATTAATTTATTCATTTCATCTTCTAAAAGTATTCTTATTTCTTTGCTTTGTGAAGTGACAATATCGGCTATTTTGTCTGTGATTTCAGGTTTTATAAGGCTTTCAATTTTTTCTTCAGTGTATTTTTTTACTGCTTCTTCTACCTGAGTTTTTATTTCTGGCTTTAGCAGATCTGCAACTTCCGGTCCTACGAACACTCCCTGCTCTTTATAAACATTTATGCAACAAAGCCAGTTAAATAGCTAAGCACCCCTCTAATATATGATTTCTCTGTATTAAACAAGATTTAATCTGACACTTTAAAAAAGTAAGTTATAAAATAATAAAAGAAAGGAGTGTTAGAAATGAATACAATACAAACAAAAATATTAAAACCAAAACTAGGTTTATTAGAGCTAGCAAAACAGCTCGGGAATGTATCTCAAGCGTGCAAGGTAATGGGATATTCAAGAGATACGTTTTATAGATTCAAGGAGTTATACGAAAATGGAGGAGAAGAGGCGTTACATGAAATCAGCAAGAAAAAAACCGCTGTTTGCAAACAGAGTTTCCGAAGATATAGAAAGAGCAGTAGTAAATATTGCAACAGAATTTCCAGCATATGGACAGCAAAGAGCTGCAAATGAGCTGAGAAAAGAGGTATCCGAAGGTGGTTGTATAGCTAAGAAACGACATTGAAACGTTCAAAAAAAGACTTAAAGCCCTTGAAGCAAAGGTTGCACAAGATGGCATAATTTTAACTGAAGAGCAACTTGCAGCTTTAGAGAAAGTGAAAGAACAAAGATGGTGAAATTGAAACACTGGTTATTTGGGTTCTCAAGACACTTATTATGTAGGCAATATCAAAGGTATAGGAAGGATCTACCAGCAAACTTTCATTGATACCTATTCAAGGGTTGCTATGGCAAACAGACAAAACTGCAATCACTGCTGCAGATCTTCTTAATATACCATTCTTTGATGGACAAAATGTGCCATTATCACGCATTTTGACTGATAGGGACTGTGGCAAACCAGAGAATCATGCTTATCAGCTTTATTTGGGAATTGAAAACATTGATCATTCAAGAACTAAGGCCAATTCTCCACAAACTAATGGAATATGCGAGAGGTTTCATAAAACTATGCAAGATGAGTGTTACAATATTATCTTTAGAAAGAAAATCTACAGCTCTTTGAAAGATTTGCAGATTGATGTTGATCATTGGCTGCGTTCTTACAATGAGACAAGGCCTCATTCAGGCAACAAACAAATTGCTTTTCAGAAAAATATTAGTAACATTAAACAAAAGACTGATATTAGTTTTCAATTCTTCTGTAAGTTAATTCTCACCTGTCAGATTAAGTTGTGTCTAGTACAATTTATATTAACTCCCTCTAGGAAAGCTAGATGGATTTTCCATTGTACAATCTGACTGTCTAATAGTCTTACCTAACTCTTTAAAAGCACTACTATTTCTTTCGAAATACCCATTTTCTATAGCTGTCAAAACACTTTTCCCACCTAACAGACAACTCTGCCCTAAACTTGATTTATTCTCTAACTTGTTAAATCTTACTTCATCGACAAGCCTCACTTCTATTTTATTACTATCTTTCTCACTAGGACATAGATGAATACTGATCTCTCCTACTTCAGTGGTAAAAGACATTTCAATGATATCTCCCGAGAACTCTGTATAATTTCTCCTTCCTCCTATATTTTCAACTCTAATTATACTGTTTCCAACTTGAAGTATACCAATGTTTAGATTTAAATCTTTAGCTTTTTGATTATTTAATATCCTTGCAACTTCAACAATACTATTTTGTGGATAATCTATGCAAAAATATCCATTATCTATTTCTAGTTCAAAGTCATATTCATCAATTTGCTCACTTTTATTCATAATACTTTCAAGTGCTAATTCCTTAAGCTTTGAAAGGTTTTCGGATCGTTTACTCAAAGTGTCTAAATTTGAACAAATTATGTTCACAAAATCTTCATGCTCTTCGTCGCTCGATCTATTTAAAGATGCACCTTCTGATATTACCTGAAATATTTTTCTCTTGTGTAAGAACTCATGAATTCGAGTAGTGTCAGCAGATAAATATAGCTTTTGAAATGTGTCAGCTATACGATCTATCAAGGACATACCAGATTTATATGGAAAAGTGAACATTATTCCTTGTTCCAGTGCTGCGCTTATAACTTTATCAAGTTCTTTTTCGCACTCCTCATAATCTTCTTCGCTACCAGAGTAACCTAAAATGTCTAGATAATCATGAATCTTATTTATTTTTTGCCAAATACTTTCATACTTTTCTTCTTCTCTTGTATTCAGCTTTACCTTTGTTAGAGAAAAAGAGTCTTTTTGACGGATTAAAAGAAAAGTATCTTTTCCTTTTTCTTTACGGGTTATCTCGTCAGTATAGAATAGTTGACTGTAACGCCTACCAAAACTTTCATCATAATCAGGGCAAGGGCTAACATTGTCTTCATCTTCACTATCCGTTCCATTCCATACTTCAATCGGGAAATCGGTATTTTCAAGGTTTTTATCTTCACTTGTTAGACAATTTTCTGTTTTTCCATATAGCCGAGTTGATTTATGATCATCGCTACTTTCATTATCAGCTTCATTCCATACTCCAATCTCGTAGTCAGTATCTTCAGAGTCTTTATCTTCACTTGTTTTATCATATTGATTATTTTCTCCTTCTCTACATAGCCAGGTTGGTTCTTGATCATCATTATCTTTAATACACCTGGTTTCTACTTCAGGTATAGACTGAGTTCTCGCTATTTCTTTTCTTACGTTTTCTTTGTTTATTTCATCTGCAAGAGACACTTCATTACTAATATAGAAATTTTTCTGTTTTAAACTCTCGTTTTCCTTCTGCAGACTACTGAATTCTGCAAATAGCTCTTTATACTCTGATAAATAAATACACAATTGATCTCTTATATCATTAAGTTCCTTCTTTTTTTCTAGTATCTGATTTTCATAATTACCTTTCAAATCCTCTATACTGTTTATCAGCACTGTACTTTCTTTTCTTACTCTGTTTAACTCAGCTTCAGTCAAATCCAGTTTTTGCTGTAACTCTTCATTTATTTTGTCTGTTAACTGAATTTCATTCTTTGCCTCTTTTAATTGGTTATTTAAGTTCTTAATTACATCACTTTTGTTCTGAGTTTCTAATAATAATATTTCTACTTTCTGTTTTAGCTGTTCGATGTCTTGATCATTTTCAGTTAAACTTCTTGTACTTTTTTGTAATTTAACTTCAAGCTTTTTAATTTTCCCTTCTAGGGTTTGCATTTCTCTGGTAAGTTCACTTACTTCTTCGTAATACTCTTCTACTCTTTTCTTATAGTGTTTTTGTAACTCTACATTTTTTTTAAGATCAAAATTTTCCTGTTGTAGATTTTCTATTTTGCTTTCTAAACTATCTATTACTTGATTTTCTTCACTGCTAATCTCAAATACCTCTTCAGGAAAATGTGCAAATTTACAAGATGAAATGCCTTCAAGGACGTTACTACCAAATAAATTATATTGTACTACCTGCTTCGAACTAAACATACCTATACCCCCTACTAAAATAAACAAGTAATATATTGTATGCGCTATATATCATAAATACAATCGGTTTGAATATAATCTATTTACTAATTCGTATTGTGAATTTTTATAGAATAGATTTAGGTGTAAAATATTATGATACCATTAAAGTAGATGGATAAAGCACAGTCTTTTTGAGAGGATAAATTTAATGAAAAGACCATACTAATTAGTGTTATAAGGAATTGAATTATTTACTCTTTCCAAAAAACATAAAAAGATCGTATATTTGTGAGAACAATTTAAGCAAAAGCTGCGTTATGAAAATAGAAGCTTGAAATTTTTGCAACAAAGCCAAGTAAATTGGTTCGTATGTAAATATGGCTGAAGTAGGCTAATATAGCTGCTTTTATGATATAGCAGAATTACTATAAAGAAAAGTTCGTACGGTACATTTGGTAGACCAACTGATTCCAAGAAAAATTGTTCTCACCGTCCCTGGTTTTGAGCACTGAAAATGGCTATATTATTTAAGCTATTAGTAAAATACGTTGTTAGATTAATACTAATTTTCTTAAGGAGGAATTTAAGGCAAACTCATAATGAAAACAGAATTTGAAGGTAAAGAAAAATCCCGTACCGACCTTCTTAAGAGACTTTTGCCTAAAACTACTTTGGGTTAGAAAATTTTCTACAATAATGATTGACGAGTTTTAAAGATAGAATACTATACTTAAAATGTAATTGATAATCTAATTAATTAAGGTAGTGGCTATGTTGCGTTCAGATATTCCAAAAGTTTTGTTTTCGTCTATTAAAGAGGATGATCCCCATAGAGCATCTAAGCTTTTTCAAATTGAACGCTGGTGCTATGCAAATTGGCGTCTGCACCAAAAAAGTGGCAAGAAAGGACGTAATTTTCTTGCACAGGTATTGTCTAGCGAGGATTGTTGGAAAAAAGTAGACAATTTACACGGAGTTAAGCTTGATAGGCAAATGGTAGGTAAAAAATTGATTGTGCAAAATTCAAATAGTCCTTTTAGTACTGATAAAAGATATGAGATTGCCTGTCGTTATTGCCTAGAAGAAGATATTATTGCTCTATTTGAAGAGAGAAAAAATAAACTATCATCTCAAGGTAAGAGCAGTCTGTTGGAGTATGGTCACTTAGTTAAGACTCTAGGAGGCAACCTTTTAATAGTTTTTTGGTCACATTTTGTTAGTGGTTACATCTCTAAACTAAATTTAGATGGCTGTCATCCATATGAGTACGGGCTTAAATGTGCTATGAGTTTTAAGCAAGAGCAGGCAGTGGAATTCTTCTGGAATAAAATAAAATCATTACCTGAAGATGAAATGAACGCACAGAAAAAGGATGAGATCTTGATGAAAACAGCGGTATATGCAGCAGGTAGTCGTTGTAATAGTTATCCTGAAATATTCGAGTTTTGTTTTAGTCAAATAAGTCCTGATAAATATCCAGAACTTCTAAAAAGAGACTTAGCTGAAAATGGTTATTATGGTAGTCTAAACACGCTACAGGGTGCACTTCGCTTTGATCAATTTCAAGCATTGTTTGACTGTTTGAAACCAAGTAATGTTTCAGAAGATAAATATCTTGTCTGGCTACACTATATAAAAACAGAAAACAGCTCATATTATGCTGGTGAAGGTGCAAAGCTTTTTATGCATATGTGGAGAAAGGAGGGATTTGATAGCCATCGTACTTATGTGCTGAAGGAAGAAGTTTGTAATAGATCTTGCTTTCTTGTTACAAGTTTATTAGTACCTTGGGTAAATCAAAATTACATGGAACCGGTATGGGCAATATTAGATAAGGCTAATTCTGATCAAATTAAAGAATTTATGGATTCTAGGCAAGCGGAGTATATACGATCTGTGTTAGAGCAAAGAGATATTGATTCATTAAATAAATTTTTATCATACGGTAAGTCTACAGCTGAAGGGTTTACTAGCTTAACTGAGGTTAAATTAAGCAAAGCATGTGAGCAATTAGGGTTGGGCAATTAAGGTATTATAAGGCAATTCTATAAAATAGGTGATGGTTTCTCTTGTTACTACTTTAGCTTCTGTCAAAAAGGCGTTGCATTATAATACAAATGTTATATATCCAAGTTAGTATGCGGGTAAAAATAGCTTGTATTGTTGATATCTCTGATAATAAATAGTGGGTTTGGTATAATGTAATGAAGGGGGCTTTATGTTTAAGACACAATATCTAACAGATCACCTAAAAAAAGAAGGCGTTAATTCAAAGATTACCGAATTATCGGATCAAATACAATATATAGAGCAAGCTAAAGAATTTTATCAACTTAAGCGTTATCGTAGATCTGATGTTGATTCCGAAAGTGGAAGTCAGGTTAAGAGAATCGATGTTCCAGGAGACGGTAGTTGCTTATTTTGGTCTGTTACTATGGCTTACTTAATACCCGTCAGAAACGACGATGCTTTATTTCGACAAAGGTATGAAGTACTATTTGGAAATGATGGAACTGTAACCCAAAATTTAGATCATATTAGAGGTTTGGTTCGGAATTTAGGTGCTGCGAATTATGATGATACATTTGCAAATTTAGTAAGAAACTTATTTCGTAATCGAGTAGTTGATCACATAAGTTCTTATAGAAATGAGTTCAGAGATTTTGTTGAAGGTGATTTTGAGCGTTACTTGGAAAACATGAGGAACCCTGATACTTGGGGAGGTGAACCTGAAATAAGAGCAATGAGTGGAATGCTTAGCGCAACGATTAGTGTTTCTGGTGAAGTTGAGACTCAATACGGTAATGGGGATATTCAAATACAATTATTTCATGTTGGTGCACCAGGTTCTCTAAGATGCCCTCATACCAAATATTGCCAAGTCATCTGTATTCATTGAACATCCAAAAATACTTCGCACAAACCTATTAATGCTCACTCCATCAGAAAACATTTGGTTCCCCTCTCTCAGTGTACTCGCAAGTACGTCATATATAATAAGTCTCGTTTCAAATGATTGAATGAAACTCAGAACAAACTTCATCAAATTTGAATACTTTACTTGATAAAATTGATAATGATTACCTTCTTTGTAGGATAAGCGTATTTTATTACAATATTTTTTCTCTTCATTGTATATATGATCTTTTGAACCTTTCTCAGACACTATTATCGCTGTATTTAGTAGATCAGACATTGTATTTATTTCATGCTTTCCACCCCAAGCTTTAGGCATTTCCATACACTTTAAGTATGTGTCAAATATAAATTCCTGAACTTCATTTCGGTTTTTTATCTTGTTAAGTTCAGTACAAATTTCCTTTACTGCACTTTTATCAAAAGAATTGGGTTGGAGTTTACTAATATCAATATTATACTGCTTAATTTTTTCAGCACCGAATTCATATTCAAACTCTCTTTTAAAGGTACCTCCTGTAAAATAACTTCCACTTTGACTCTCAAAAAGATCCATAATCTCAACCTTATTTTCAAATCTTCTTTGGCTGAAACATACTGCATCAGCAACTTCACTACGAAATGTCTTCGTTACCAACTGCCTCATTACACTATCTTCATAAATATTTGCATTACTCTGCATTAGCCTTTGAATTGAATGTACATCATGGTCGCTCGTAAATAATTCTTTAAACCTTTCATGGAAGGCATAATCATCAAATTTTACGGGAGTTAAGTAAGCTAAAGCAACAGACCAAAATAAGCAACTGCCATCTCCCGGTACATCAACTTCTTCATATGAAATAAGTGGTTGCAGTATCTTAGCGATATCTTTTCTGTTATTATCTTTAGCAATATCTATAGGAGTCTTTCCCTCTCCATTTAAAACATCAACTTGCCCTCCTATCTTTAGCAAAAACCTAACAATTTTTAATTCTCCCACACAAGCAGCAATATGTAGCGGTGTATCATTATATTGATTCACCTGAAAATTAACGTTTAGACTCAGATATACCTTAAAAAAACTTTTCAGCTTTTCAAGCTTTCTATCTTCTAGAAGACTAGAATCCTCTATAATATTAGTAAACTCTCTTATTAATAGTGTCTCGCTCAAGATTGGCTCAAAATGGAAACCTCCTTTATTTATTATATGTATAGTATTTTTTTCATTATAATCTGTACTTACAGGTTTGTATGTTAACTCATCAATAAGATACCCTGACCATCCACATATATGAAGATCTTCAATAACATGCAGCTTAATATTATATTCATTACAAATCATACTTCCCTCAATCTCAACCCTACCCCATATAGGAGCTTGTAATGTACTTCCATACTTTGAGCCAGTTAATGCTTGATG
>DWCF01003943.1:0-17988 GCA_018230265.1 Delias oraia
ATGTTAAGAAGATTTTTTTTAAATAACCCTTAACTTACAATTATCTTTTAACAGTGTAGTTGTAAAAAGTAAAAACAAGCAAAATGACACAAATAACAAAATATTTCAAAAAAAGAGTTCCTTTATTTTTATTTATGTCAATATAACACCAATGTAATTTTATAGTGATTTTTTAAAACGAATAAATAAAAAGCAAAATTTTTATTTACACAAAGCTACATAGTTTAAAGTATTGAAATAAAAAAATATGTATCAAAGGTTACATGTCATACTTTTCTTCTTTTATACATGTATGTGTTTTAAAAAAAATCATGTAATTTTATTCTTTTGAGTTTAAATAATTTACTTCTTAATTAATTTCAAAAATAAATTAATTGAGCGAAGAATGTTAATTATATTGTGGCACAGGGTACCATACATTAATTAAATTAATATCTAAGGTAGAGTTTAAGACTGGAGTTGAGTAAGCTATCATCTATTAATATTTTTTTATATTCTAACAATAACTATTATATATATAAATAAGCATTGATTTAAGTGTTATTATTTCAATTTCTTATTTTCATTTAAGCTACAGTGTTTGGATTCAAGCAAACAATATTTCGCTGTCTATCCCCTTCGGCTTCTGCTATCGTCTCTCCTCTCCGGTACTCCATCGAAATGCTCTCAAGAGTCTTTTAAGAATAATTGATTGGATATACTATAAAAATATTTATCTAAGGGTTATTCTTGCAATTTCTTCTTTTCTTTTAAGCTACAGTGTTTGGCTTCGAATTGGATATACTATTATATATATAGATATTTGTATATTCAATAAACGTGATATGCAGTAAATTCTAAGAACTTATGTAATTTATCTCTAGCGAATAACTTTTTCCACGTTGTCATAAAGTTTATGCATTGTTTATAATTAAAAATGTGGAAATTATGTTTAATTTAAATACTTGATATCTTTCTAAGTATAATGTTATTTAGACCTTATACTTGAATTTGGTATATACTTATTATATCCTTTGATACAGAACAATTAATATTTTATCTTAATATTAAATCTTTTCTTAATTTTTTTTACGTTGTGTTGATTCTAATACCCTTTTGATACACCTGATTTGTATCTGTAAAGATTAATAGTCAAATTATAAAATAAGTTATATTGCTTTCTATCCCACTTCTACTATAACTTGTAAGTTGATCAAAATATGAATTGTGGTTACTTTATATACGACCTAAGACTAAAAACTATATATTACTAATTACAAATAGACTGTAACAGTATTATTTTGTATTTACAACTCAAATTAAAATTTTTATATATAGGTTTTATTCGTATTCTTAATACAATTAAATTTAATAAGATTTGTCTATTACAATATTAATTTATCAGTAAAACAATAATTTTATATTTATAGATTATCTTTCTTGTTATAAACAAGCAAATGTAAGTTAAATTCTTAGTATTGCTATAAAATAAGATCTATTTATTTATCACTATAATAAAATACGATACTGACTATATATGACAAGTTGTATTTAAAAGTAGGTATTCAATTACACAAGAAATACTCTCTATCTCTCCTGTTAAAAGCTATTATACTAAATATAATTAACATTAAAAATTAAGTAAAACATTTTCCTTGTTTGTAATTACAAACTACCTGAATCTTAAATTATAATTCAGTTTACTTTGTAACCTTGTCAGTACAAAATAAATGTTAAACAGCCTATAAATTAAATTTATTTAATCATCAAAATAAATTAAAATTATTAATTTAAAATGTTTAACATGTCGATTTAATACGTTTAAATAGTCTGTACAACAAACTTTTAATCATATTACATGTCCAGTATATTTAGTTTAATTAGTGATGGTTTTATTTTTTATTTAAAAAGTTTTTATTTTTTCCCATATGAAAAATATAAAGAAGAAATTCCGCGATGGCTTTTATTTAATATTTGTCTTTCTTGGGTTCCTTATATTTAGTATAAATTATTGCCTGATACTTTTAGATAAAAAACTTGGTAACACTGTACAACAGCCTTGTACAAAAATTGAATCTCTAGATTCGGCTGAGCAATTATCAGATGGAAATATGGAATTTGAAAGTAAAGATACCCCAAAACAAGAAAAAGATTTTAAAATACAAAGAAAATTTAAAAAGACTCAGAAAGCCGAATAAATAAAAGTTACGATTGTTTTAAAATTTTAATTTTGTAAATTTCGACATCATTTTAGGGAGTAGTATTATTTCAATAATATTTTATGTTATTATGTGTTTTTATTGAATTTAATGTTGTTTCATTTTCATAATCTTCATTATTCTATAACAAACAGCAACACTAAATACTATTTATAAAACAGTCAAAATTTACTAAAAAGTTTATTTATCTTTTTTTATTGTAATGTTTTTTTACGTATTAGAGGAAAATTGTGTGTTTTGTAATAATTCAAAGACAAAAGGAAAACGTGTCAATTTTATTTATTAGTAAACGATAACATTCATTTAACTTTATTGATCAAAAGATATGTTTAGTTAGTAAATCAAATATCTTGACTCTTATTTGTAAGTAAATAGAACTATATATACTTAAACATGTTATTTATATTTTCATTTTATCACACCGTTACTTTTTCTCTATGTCTTTACTTTTCATTTAAAATAGTTAAAAAATTTTAACAAAAATATCCTAAAGAGTAAGTACATTGAATGTAAAAAAGTTTTAAAACATATTTGAGATTACCAAAACTATATAATAACGAGACTAAAGCATCTTTTGTGCAGTAAGTATACATTTTAATTAAAGCTTGAAAGTATAGCAATTAAATCCCGGCAATGCAACTTGTTAGTGATGAAAATTTACTAACGTAAACACAGTAATTATCACAAAATTATTATCGGTCAGTCAGTATCTTTAACCATTAAGCATCTATTAAGGTTGTAAAATGTTCTATAACTATGAAAGAGGCAGTGAAATGTGTCGGCACAGTAAGCTTCTCGACCCGTGAAGTCAGTGTGTGTATAATTTGGAGACCTTTAGTATTGGTAATCTGAAAAACCGGCTGTAAGAGTTGAAGCTCTAGCATTAGGCGTGGGATAGTATGAGGCTATCACAGACATTAGACTTATAAAGTTTATCCCGACCGCAATTTCAATAACCCTTAGTCAAGTAATAGGATACTACCAGTTGTCGGCTCTATAAGTGTTCTTTACGAAGGTATATTAAAGGTTCTTTAGCGAGGCGTTAAGGTATGCCGGCGCCAAAATGTGCAAAAGTTGCGTTTGTTGATTCAAAGTATATAAAGATGATATAGAATCTAAAAAAAAGAACCATTAGATCTCCTGATAAATATACCATGATATTTCTAATCTAATACAGTTTACAACCTAAGTCCATAATTTCCGACATATCTAAAATAACAATAAAACTATAAAATTATTGTTAAAAGAATGAAACAAACAATTAATAAACTTTGTTGCTGTTCTTCTCCTCTCTTTTCATTATTACATATTTAATGACGGATAACGTCACTATTAACTTAAATGTATTTTAAAAATAATTGTTTGGATACATATTCTTAAAATGTTTTTGTCATTTGTATTTTAACGCTCTACATCATAGAATTTATTGTATTTTTAATTCAATACAACTCAATAACGATAATATTGATTCGCCATTGACTTAAATAGATTTATTCATTACACAATAAATCTGTTACATTTTTGAATAACTTAACTTTATTTGATAATGTCTACTATAACAGATATTGTTATTTTATATAATAATGATAATAATTTAACACGTTCTTAATATAACTTATACTGATTTATAACGTAAATCAATAATTGATAACATATTAATTAAAAATTCTTTAGTTGAAAACACTAGAGCGATTTTATTATTAATATTTTTTATTTTCTTGAATGAGTTTTAATATCTTTAAGATGATTCTTTCTATGATAGAAAGAGTAAAGAATGCTAATTATATTTAGTTGCGAAAGTAAACCTTTTAAAACTATTCATATGGCTTTTATCATTCGATGGATCAACTGTGACTCATTTTATATAAAAAAATATTTATAATCCATATGGATAAAAAAAAATTAATAATATTGATATTAGTTCTTACGGCTTACTGTCTATTAATAATCGGAATTCTATATCATTTAACAAACGCAGAGTCAACACAAAGTCCTAAAACATCATTTGATGATAGTAAAAGCAATATTAAATCTGATAATAATCGTAGACTCGAAGAAACACGCTCCAAGTCTTCAAATTTTATATCAGATGAAAGTAAAGATGTAAAAACAGATATGAATATGAAAATTGATGAGATAAATAAACTTAAACATAGTTTAAAATCGAGGTTTGATAATGATGCGTCACTCTTAAAAGATATTTCGGAAGTTGTCAGTCAGGAAAGTTCTAAAGAATGTATTGATACAAAAGTTGAAAGCGAAAGCAAGATTTTAATTGAAAAAGAACCCGAAAATTTATCGGCGCGGTCAAGTGAAATTTTTGATAATGAGGTAGAAACAAAAGATGAGGTGACAGAAATAATACAAAACAACTTCGTATCTGATGATACAATAAAACAGTTTGAAGTTCTTAAAACAGAATTATGTAATGAAAATAGTAAAATTCAACAGAAAAACATAGAAAATATTGAAATTGATTCACAACTTTTTCGTAAAGATGATTTACTGGATCAATCAACATCAGGAACTACTTCATTTGGTATTTGTAAAGACATTGAACAATTTAATTTTCTTATGGACCTCATAATAAATAATACAGATGATCCAGTTATATGCTCTGAAAATTCTTTAACAAGGCTTTTAGACAATTATCAATTATCAGAAGACACCCCTATTGAAGTTATCTTACAAAAATATACACCTCGGTTTCTGTCTCTTATAATTTATAATTTTTTCTATCAAGTAAAACTGTGTAAATTAGAAATTCAAGATATAAAAAGTGAAAAGTTTTATGTAGGAAACTCTTTGTGTGATAATATTTTAGATTTTTTACAACCAAATTTCGAATATGATGTAAAAAAAGATTTATTAACTGATTCTTATATTAGCTCTAATAATATATACAAAGACAAATTCGTGATGTATTTACTAAGTAAGGATGAGAAAAATGTCGACTGTCAAAAGTACTTGTTTTTTAAATGCTCGTGTGCAAATACAGATTGGTATAAGAAAGGAATAGAAGATTTAGTAAAAAATAAAATACTTAATTATGCTAATAAAACATTGTTGTTGGTCTCGGATGATAATAACTTGATTAAGTTTACACTAGTTGATTTTTTATTGTACATCTATAGTAACATGTTGTCAGAGATAGTTTACAATAAAAAATTAACAACTTAAAAAAGTCTAAAAATAAAAAATATTTTTATAACTTTGTTACTTTAAATAAGTTTAAGTATGAAAGAAAAACAATTTGATCATTTTTTTACTTATAAGTTCAAGTTATATTTTTTTAAAAAAACATATTTGTATGTAATAAGAAATCTTAACGGATTAGTTGCAATACAATGAGTCAAAAAATTAAAAAGATTATCTTAATATGTAAGACGTATTGTTGAAGAAATACATATCAGATGAGTTTTAATAGTCTAGTCTTTAGAAAAAATATTAAAAATTCATTATAGAGCAAAAAAATTTTAATTTTTATCAAAAATATTAAAATTAATATTGTTGATGTTTTTTTTCTTAGATAGATAACCTTTAACTTACAACATCTCTTAATAGTAAATTCAAGCCCAATATTATTTTACAGCCCATACTAAAAAATAACGATGCTAAAGTTTTATTAACCTTAATTATCCATAAAGCATTACCTGTCATTTCGTCCTAATTGTAATTATAGCAATGTGTGATAATATCACTTTTTAACAGAAAACATGACTTAAAATTATTATTAATTATTTTATAAGTAATAAATAAACACGAATAAAAGCCTAGAAAAGTTTTCTTACACATAGTATAAATTCAATAATATACATGATTCCTTAAGAATATATGTTATAGATAATTATAAAGGAAAGATCTGATAATTACACATAATTTTTAATTTATCAAAATATTTCAACACAACATCTCATAATATTAAACACTGAAAACCTTTTTCATTGGATATTCTAAGGTGTTACAGTCAAATATGTAAACTTATGTTTTTTTAAAATTAGTTTGATTTTTAATTAATGAAAAAACAATTAATCGACCGTTTACTGGTTTAATATGAACGATTTTTACTATATGTTGTAATTTAAAAGATCATAGTTTTTCTATATTTTTGATCTATAGTATAATTCAGACAAGCTTTAAATTTAAAATTTTTATGTCATTCAAAAAACTTTTTTTTATTAATGCAAAATTTTTGCATAATCAGCTACAGCATATCTTGATTGTCTTGCTCTGAGGAGAAAAGATCTACCAGCCAAAAATTGATAGTTCTGATCAAACCAAATATTTACTAGACTGTATAGGTCTAATGATCTTATAGACTCAAAGAATTTTATTTGTATTTATAGATTTTAACTATTTTAATCGAGTCTGCAAAAGTAGGTATTTCCTTTTGGTGCTCCTTAAAACATTTAAAATTTTTCCACACTCAAAGCCAATTGTTGTACTGAGATAAAATTAGTGTGCCTCCTTATAGTTCTTAGATGTATAAAAATCCACAGACGATCTTTGATAATCTAATGTACGACTTTTAGCGCAAAGATGTTATAAATCACAATCTGTTAATACAATTTTGAAGAACAAAGATTTAATTTCTAGGAGACAGATATAAAAACAACCGAATATGAAGCCGAAAGTGTTACAACAAAGCTATTTATTTTTTTGAAGGGTTGCTTCTATAGATCTTTATAATACAATAAACATAAAGCACAAAGCGAATTTGGTAATTTTATTATGAAATGATAACAATGACTTACCATATTAAACAAATGTTTTTATTATTTTGCTTATTATATGTTAGAAAAGTAATTGTTTAGTCTATTCATACTAAATTTTTTAAAATCTAATTGATATAAATTTTTAAATTTTTTGAAAACTAAAATAAAATTGCATTCATATTGTATATACAAAACATAAACATCTAAGAGCCAACGTGATCTAAATTGCTTCTTTATATAGATCAAGGTTAATATCGAAACGCAAACTTGTTTTTCTTTATTAACAAAAAAAAATCTAACAAAATTAGATACTATTTTCTCAGGTTCAATAAAAAATTTTACTAATAATTACTTAAAACCGTTTATTTAATACACAGACATTTCGAAAACATAAATCTAAAACTTATAGTGTTCTGTTGGTAACAGCTAAAACATTTACCGATTTAGATCTTGTATCATCAATAATACTAGATAACATTTAAGATTTTATTTTAGATGCCGGATAGAAGAGATGTAACACGAGGGCGTATGATGTAAATTAATGATTTAATTTTTTAAAAGTTTATAAGCTTAATTTTTTTAATAAATGTGTTTCATTTATAAAAAGTTTTTACATTTACTTCTTAATTCAAATTTCTTAGCTTTGTATATATCTTTTATTAAAAAGTAAAAAATTTAATATTAAGACAAACTTAAGGCCCATTTTGGTATAAATTGTTTTTTTAAAAAAGCCTAAAAAATAGAAAGTCATAACAGTAAAATTAATTAACTAATTATAAGTTAATAAGATTTGTGATCATTTAATTCTTAAATGATCTAATGAAGGTAAACCTACCAAAAATTATTTATAAGATTATTAATTTTATGTTTTATTGTTGTTTGATTTCAATATCATTTTAATTGTCTTTTTTAGTATGTTAGCTATGTATTTAACTTTAAAGTTATTTTATGTTTGGCTTTCCATTTCGAAATATTTTCTATAAAAAAAATTATAGCCAAATAGGTCACAAATGGCTAAGATCAGTTTTTTTACATTAATTTTTTAATAAAAATTTCTTAAGTTAATTGGTATGTTTCAGAAGAAAGTTTACATTTAAAATAAGACATCTATAAAAAAAAATCTGATACTAAATGTACTTTATGTTTTTAATCTATCAGTAATATCAAAAAGAATTTTAACTTAAATTTTTTGTGCATCTTTAAGAGAAAAATGAAAAAATTAGACATGTAAATAATTTAATTTATCAAATTATCAAAAATATACTTTGTCTAGTAAAAAATATGCGAAATTTTTTTATTTACAAAAAAATGCAAATTATCCCCTATGTTTGCTTATTGTTCAGTCTCAACTTTAATTGTTTACTTAATATTCCTGTAGTAGAAGAGAATCGAAGCTTGCAGAAAAAAGTCAATGATTCTGTTGATAGTAATAAAATACAATTCAATAATAAACCATTCGAAACGAAAAATCAAAGTATATCATCTTTACAAAGCATACCAAATAACTGGAAATCTTCTACACTCCCAGGACTCAACAGTTCAGAAAATTCATTTAATAACCCGATGAAGGGCGTAGAAAAATTTGGTTGTGACGAAGAAATAAGTAATATGGTTAAATTTACAGACGGTAAACTCTTTTATAGCGATAAATTGGACTTTAGTTTATGCAACAAAGATGTGTTTAAAACTCTTGCTTCAAAATTACTATACTTTTTTTTTAACGAGGACATAATAAAATCGCTAAAAATTGAAGAGTGTTTTCATAAAAAAAAGTACGATATGACAAAAGAAAAAAACGATCTTTTTGATCTCATTCTTAAAGAAATTTATAGTGGTCGTTGTATTTTAACAACATCAAGTTGTTATATGGTTAATTTATATTCAATCCTAGCCAAAAAATCATATGAAGAGCTATATCATCTAAGTTTAATGCCGAATTCAGTTAAAGATTTAGATAGCCTTCTATTATTATTTGAAAAATCCATCGGTTTTATTATTACGAAAAAAAATTCTTTGATATCTTTAGATCGAGTGTTTGATCATACAAAACTTCAAAAGGCAGTACTTTTTGTACAAAACATCATGGAAGCAAAAAAAGATATTAAAAAAGAGAGCCTGGAAATGATTAATAAATTTGTAGCGAGACTAGAACATGATAGCAATATGAGCAGTGGTCCCCTTTTAATTAATAATTTAACAGAAGGAATAGTATGTAATAATGGCAGTGAATCCTTTGCAAAAAGAGATTTTATACCTTTATCTGAAATTCAAAAAATATTTGAAAAAAAATACGATTGTCAATCATTGTTACAAAAAATCAAAAATAGCGATACAACGTATATCGAAAAAAAACCAAATGACAATCAACTTGCGACTAAATTCTTTTTAAGTTCTATATTAGCCATAATTATCGTTTGTTGTATCGGCCTTATTGTTTTTTTATACAAAAAAAGAAAAGGTTTAAAAATCAGATGCTTTAAAATTAGAAATTAAACAAGTTTTTTATGTTTTCATTATAGCTATTTTATAAAAATGAAGTCAAATAACTTTATTTTTACAGTAATAATGTAATTTTTTTACTTTTATTTCTTTACACATTGAGAATCACTTGTCATTAATTTCCTCTGAATACTTTTAAGCTATAGCCATTAAATTTTTATGCTTTTAACTTTATATTTTACAAATTAAACGAAATTTATCTTAAGTTCATTACGCACAATAGGCTAATGCATGATTTAAAAATAAGTGGGTTGTTATAGTTGTTATAACATGATTTAGTTTTGATGGGTTATGATAAGGCGTTATACAGTATTTATTTTTAATTATCAATTTGATAACAATCTAAATTTTTTACAAATAATAAAAACTAAACCCTATTTATAATTATAGTCATTTAAATTAGTACACAAAATAAATCATTAAAAAAAAATAATTTGATAAGAAACCCGTTTTTACTTAAAATTAAACTTTTATTCTTGAGTTTAAAGTATCTCTGCTCATCACTGTTTATTTTTGCAATAATTATTTTATGTAAAATTTATCTCTTACACATTAAAGTATTAGCAAATCTGTTTAACTCTACGTAGTGTTTTCAATCAATACACATATATCATTTATCATATTAAATAAAATTTGATAATATATAAAAAAAATTTTAGATCCAAATAAAATTTTTACAAGCAAGCTTATTTCTTGTATTTACAGTCTATCATTAAAGTTAAAACACTTTTTCTTATTTAATGCATTTATTCGGTTAAGTTACGTTTTTGTTTCTACTAAACGGTTTTTGTCGCCTTTCTAAGTGTTGTTTTATGTTTCTATACATTTGATTATAAATGAGTAATTTTTTCTCTCTACTTTTACTTAGTTAAATATCGCTTACCTTAAAAAAATCTTTTTGTCTTTAAAATACAATTATACATTCCGCAGGGTATATTATTATACATTGAAGCTTTGAAAAAAGATTTTTTTCTATTAAGTTATAGTATCAGCTTTAAAGCAGATATCATGCTGTTGTTTGTCTTTCTAGGCTTCTAGGTCATTTTTTATATCCGGTACTCCACTAGAATGCTTTCAAGAGTCTCTATAGAATTAATTAGCTGTATATGCTTTAATTAAATTGATGTTATTAAGTTTTATTTTTTGTCTAGAGTCAAATCTGCCACATTATTAAAATTAAAACTCTAGAGGATTTTTAATAATCTCAAAATTTTCTTTTGTAACAAAAACGTATCGACTATTGTTTTTGTAATTCCTTCTTTTTTTGTTGTTATTAACAATATAAGTATTCTCTTCTGGAATCCAAAAATTTGTAATAATTACATATTATCGTAAAGCATGACGTAAACATTATGAATGTAATAAAACGTTGACGCATAATATAGTCAACAAAATTCTTTATTAACCAGCTTTCTTTATTTTTAAGATAATAAAAAACTTTATGACAAATTATATCAAAAAATATGTCGCATATGTGTATTGTTTTCAATACAATTTATTTTAGGTTAGTTAGAAACAATATTTGTTTATTTATCTCCTTAAAAAAATAAAAAATCTTTCGTTATAAAAATTAAAGTAATAAAAAAATATTTTAGAAAGTTAATTTTTAAGTAGAAAATAAAATTAAATCAAAAAGTTATAAAATCCAATACAAAATTTCTGACGTAAAAAAATAATCTTTAATTACTTTGTAATCCCGGGAGTTGTTTAAAAGAAGAAAATTTGTTAATAATTCGACTTCTTAAATTTGTTTCACTTTTTCCGTAATCACTTTCATTTGAATCCTGAAATCCGTGTTTTTCTTCAATATAACTTAACTTTTCAATAAAAGTATTTAAGTCTTCCAAGACTCCTTTTTTAGGGCTAAAAAACTTAGAAAACTCACCTAAAGCTGTCATGGATCTATGATACTTAACATATTGAGGATCTTGTTTAAGATCATTACAAACTTTTATAGTACTAATACAGACCTTATTTAAAAATTTAACTTGTTCTTTGTAATATTTAATATATGAAAAAACACTTTGAAATGTCTGTGAATGAAAACTATTAGTCACATTATTAATTTCTATTTCTTTATACAAACCTAATGCTGTAAAAAATCTATCAGATTTAAACCACTTATTAGAACTTTTGAGAAGTATTTGTTCAAAATTCTTAATTGCGCTTTTTAAATGAAACAGATTTATATCAGTGGTAAACTTAGTAGCAAAAGACAAAAGAGGTTCTAAATCCTGATCTATTGTTAAAAAATGTAAAATTTTTGCATATTCGTTATTTAAGAAATCATTCCATGCACAAAGATTTTTCATTAGAACAATTTTTTTCAAATTAGACCGTCTTGCTGGCATTGTCTCTGTTTCAACAAACGAGACTGGTGGTGTTGATAAAGAAAGATTTTTTATGTTTTTAGGATTAGCTGATTTTGTAGCAACAGCACAATAAAAAATATCAAAAAAAATAAATAACATGGGGTAAAGTTTTTTTATTTTTTATATGAAAAAATATATTAGATAAAAAACAATTACATTAATCTATGGGATTTGTTTATAAAAAAAACAGTTTGTAAATTACATCATAATCTACTAAAAAATAAACAAATAAATAAAAAAAACATTTAATATGGTTTTTATAGATTAAAATGTGAAATGTTTATATTAAGATTTGATGATTAAAATAAAAATCATTAAATTATACAATGATTTATCATATCAAAATTAATATTAAAAAAATCAGCTTAAAATCTTATTCTGTCTAAAATGTACAAGGATTTATATTTATCTCAAATCAATTCAAAATCATTATATGTTCATAATGATAGGCGTCACATATTTTTTTTAAGATAATAGATGGTACAATCGAATCGGCAACTAAAAACTAAGATTAAAATTACTTTAACTTATCTATTACAAATAGGTGGACTATCTCTAACTATCATAACAAACATATTGAGAATATTAAAGTTAAAATGTCTATTTTAAAGACAATGTTACGCAATTACATAAAAATTGTCATAAAAGAATAAAGCTGCAGCATTTAACGCGTGGTAAAGAGTTTTATACAAATAAAAGTAAAACGCTTACATTAATCACAAGTCCATGTAAATCAATGATTCGGTAGAATTTTAAAGATTGTCAAGTAATATATTATCCATTTGAAAATGTAACTAATATTCGTCAAGAGATGATTTATAAAAGAATGCTAACGCTGATCATAATCCAAATAAGAAAATGTAAAACAGGAGCAAAAAAAATCATAAAACTTTGTGATTTTACTTAGTTAGCTGAGATATTTTGAATAGTTGACAGACAAGATTTGTTATTAGATGAAAAACTTTTAGAAAGTAAAATTGCATGAAACTATTTGTTTTTTTTATAAGTTAAAATAAAGAGATCTACTGTCAAGTTTAAATGGTCTAATGAAATTTTTAAATATAGTTTTTTATGATGTTACAATGAGTAAAAAAATATTTATATGAAAATACATGAAAAGATCGAAATTTTAGACAGTAGGATTAACTAAAATAGCTGTTTATGTATTTTTAACATACTATATTGTAACTGAAAATTTTATTTGTTAATTGTCTGATATGATGGTACAGTATGTTGAAAGTAATATTGCTTTTAATCAATTATCGAATAGATTAGTAATTTTTTAAAAGCCTGTTTAACATGTCAAATAGTAACCTTAGATGATTATTTAGTTTTTTTTAAAATTATATATAACGTCATTAATATAAAAAAATTCTAAAAAGGGGGTATATGAAAACTAAGACAATTTATCTAGGAGTATGTTTTATATTTGGATTTATAATAGGATTGATGTCACAAATAATTCTTAATAGATTTAAGAATAATAATAAAACTTCTAAATTAGATGTCTGCACTAAAACATGCTTAGATTCTTCAGTCCAGACAGACTTATCTAAACTTATATCTCAGTTTGTAGATGTATACACAAGTCTTACAGAGAATAATAAATATAATTATTTGGTTAATGATGACATTACAACACTTGTTATACAGAATATTTCCACGGATTTACCGTTTGTAATACAATTAGTACTTCAGTATTTTAAAAAAGGATTTATATTTTTACCAAAAAATAATTTGTTTTCTGATGTATTGAAAAACGGCAAAATAAACGACAGTGAATACACGAAAAACTTTTTTAATTTGGGTTATAATAAAATCTATAACTATATTTGTACAATATTATATGAAAGACAAGAGTATTGGGAATTAAGTCTTTTAACTACTGATGACTATTATTATAAAAACAGAGAAACAGAAATAGATGTTACCTTTGATTTTATCATAGATATACAAGTGCTTCAATTAGGATTAAAAGAACAAATAGACATGCCCTTTATAAAGGTAGCAAAATGGCTCGAAAATATATACAATCCATTAAGCGTAGAAAATATGTTAAATTACAAATTTAATAATAAAATAAAAAAAGAGGATTTACTGCATAATGAGATACTTGCTGACTTAGACAAAAGAATACTGTTGAGTGACGCGAACTCCATCCATATAAGCATTTTAGATTACCTTTTAATAACCAGACTAAATGCAAAATATTAAAGTAATGTGTTTGTTTTGGAATAATTTAGGCAGTGTGGCCGAGTGGTTAAGGCGGTTGATTCGAAATCAATTGAGTTTATCTCGCGCTGGTTCGAATCCAGCCACTGTCGTTTTTATTTTTTAATATTTTTTTATACATCTTTCTCTATCTAAAATTATTATTTAACGTTATATAACTTACTCTGTTACATGCAATATCTATTTAATCATTCGTATCGCATAAAAAACTGTCTTTTAATAACTCTTTTACAGTAGGTCTTTTTTTACAATCTTCATTAAGACAAGATCGTATTACATTATCTATTTTAGAAACTGTTTTAAGGTTTTTACTGATATTAATAATATTCTCTTTCTTTTCTAAATATGTCTTATATCCATCTAACGGTGTCTTACCATACCATAGCTCATACAAAATTATACCTAACGACCAAACATCACTACTCCTTCTTTTTTTATTTTCAAAAAACAACTCGGGTGCGCAATAATTTAGTGTTCCACATACCATATCAAGATCTAATCTAGTAGTATTACTATTTAATGTCTTGGATATACCAAAATCTATTATTCTCAATTTATTCTTTACAAAAACAAAATTTGCTGGTTTGAGATCTCCGTGAATAATCCGATTTTCATGTATCTTATTAACAATAAGTAAAATTTCTTGCCATATATATCTAACTCTATTGAGATGAATATGAGAATTGACTTGTTTACTTTTAATAAAAGTACTCAATACCGACTCTCCATATTCTAATAATATAAAAATATTGTCTGGCAAAATTTCATAATCTACCATTTTAATAATTCCTTCAACATTTTCTAATCTTTTTAATAAATCTATTTCTTCTAATAATAATCCTTTAAGAGTGCTATCCATTTCTATATTAATAATTTTTAGTGCATAAAATTCATTTTCATAAAAAACTTTGTACACTTTACTACTTCCTCCCTTTCCAATAATATTAATTCTCATCAATTTTTTATTATTAAGAAGAAAATATTTTTCATTATTAACGTTTCTATCAAAATTGTTATCTAATGTAGTTTTAATACTTATATTATTTTTGTTTTGTTCAAATTTAAACATGTTACTATCTTCTCTTATTGTAACATCTTCTATTTTACATTTGATTACATTTGCTTTACATACAATATCATCTTTATAGGAATATTTATTTACATCATCAGTAATGGGAGTATTTACAAAGGCTTTATAATTTCTCTTCAGAGATGGTGAATATGAGAGATCTGTAAATTGTACCTTAATATTATTAAAATTTTCATTATTGATTATTTCTTCTTTACGAAAATCATCATCAATTTCATTTAAAGTTAACCATTCTCTTTTCCAAATATAAATAAATTTTTCTTTATCTTTTGTACTTTTTACTTGTTTAAGAAAGTCAAGAATTTTTTGTTTATCTTTGAATTCTTTGACATTAATAAATTTAATACCTTCATCTAAAACTTTATCAATTTTTTCACGGTGACTTATCAGATATCCAACATATTCTCTCCAAAAACACCAATACTTAAAATATTTAAGTTTACTAGACTTAAAAAGCAAATAAATATCATCACTTTGCATATCTATTAAACATTTAACATAATTAAGAAATATTACTACCATATAATTATCAGCAGGAAAATCTTTTTGTATAGATTTGAATAGGACACTAAGTTTCATAGAAGAAGTCAGAGGTTGATTCAACTTTTCAAAAACGAACTCGTATAATTCTTTTGATGTAAAAATAGATTCCATATTGTATATCTTAAAATAGGGTCTAAAAGATTTGTTAACTTTTTATGCATATAAAATTCTTAAATAATTTTTTGCATAAACGTTGTGTTTGTTTGCTAAAACAAACAAATTTAACATTATAAATTAACAGTAAATTAAAAAGCTTTATTTAAAGTTGTAAGTACATTTTTTAATCAAATTTGACTACATCTCCTTCGTTAAAAGCAGGCATTCCCAAATAAGGACAATTGCTACATCTAAAAGCATCTCCCTTGTAACAACCACCACAAGCACTTTTGTATTCTGTGACCGTGTCTTTCATTCCACATGTACAATTTGCACACTTCTTTTTTGTTATTTTACGTTCTTGTGTTTGTTTAACAGTTTTATCTTCATCAGAAAGAAAGTCTTCTCTATCATTTTGACTTGGGTTTTCTATTGCTTCTTTTAATAATTTTTTAAGATAATCACTCATTTTTTATGGGGATATAAAATTTCTTTTTTAAACATCTTACATTTTTTAACTTTGTGTTTTAATACTATATAGGGTAATATTTAAACTTATTTTCTTTTAGTCGCTCGTCTGTCCAATTTTGTTCATTTCTTTTATTTTTATGCATAAAATTAGATAACCCATGAAATTAATAAGTTGGTGTAAACCACCAATAAGAAAAATATATACAATTCCAGATATTCCAAGGGAATATAAAATATTTGGTATTCAATATCCGAATAAGAATATTCCATGTAACAATATAAAGGAGATGGTAAAAGATAGTTTTGAAAAATATCTACTACTTTTAGAGACAACAGATGTAAAATATGTAGAGGAAATAGAAAGCATTCATTTAAAAATTAATGAAATTCTAAATGAAAATAAGAATAAAGAAGTTGAAAGTAACTTACTGAATATTAAGAATGAAACTATTAAACAAAAAAATGATATAATAGAAGATCTAAATAAAATTCTATAATGTATATATAATGATAATTTATATTACTAATATATTAAATTTATACATGGTAGTTATTTCAGTGTAACAATTTTTTTTAATTTCTTTTTAACTTACAATTATATAAATTTAAGTAAATTTACGTAAAAAATTAAAAATTTATATTTTTTTTACACATATCATACCAGGCTTGTTTTATAAATTCATTTTCTACTTCTAATTTGTTCTTTAAACATTGGTTTTCTTCTATTAGAAATTCTAATAGATCTCCATCTTTTATTTGACATTTCAACAATACTTCAAAATAGTAGTCAAGTAATTTATCTTTCAACTTAATGTTATTTATATCGCAGTGCATAATCAGACCCAATCCTAGAAGATCTTTTATTAATATTTGTGTTGATATGAAAAGTTTATATTTTGATCGATAATAGTCACTTATACAAGAGTATAAATTTAAAGGTGTTGTGTCTAAAAGCTTTGCGATGTTAGTAGGACTTATATCGATAGAAAGAAAATTTCCAAGATCTGCTAACATATAAGGGTCTAATAAAATAACTGTAGACAACAACAAAAATGAATTATTAGTTTAAAGGACATGTCACCATTTATTTTACAATAATATTTTTCATCTTTAAAAGACATTTTTAGCAAATAAATGATATGGATTGTGTTTTTTAATGGTTGATACTATTTATGCTATGGTTTTGCATAAATGGATTTGTTTTCATGCATAAACATTGAAATCAACTTTAACGTAAAGATTTTAATTATATAACAATTTAATAGAAAGTAACAAACAATTCTAATATTACTTGAATGAGGATATAATTAATATATTCTCCATTACTAACCACTTCTGATTCATCATCTGTCGTATTATTTGTCTTTTTCTTTTTTTTATCTTTTTTATCTTTTTTTGTCTTTGTTTTTCCGCCTTTACTTGCTGCCGTTTGTGATTTACTATCAGAACCCAGTACGGCATTATTTGAAGATGTACCAGTCGGTGGATCTACTAAAGTATTTGAATTATTTAATGTACCCATAGAAGGATTTGAACTGTTTACTGGATCCATCGAAGGATTAGAACTAGTTACTGGGTCTACAGAAGAGTTAATTGAGTTTGTTGGAGGTAAGGATGTTGATTGAAATAAAGCATCTGTCTGTGTATTTTGTGGTAATCCGCTAAATTGAGGTACATTGTTGTTTTGAAGATTACTACCATTGCTAACTGGAATATTACTTTCTTGTGATTGTAATTCTGGAGTTTTTATTATCGGATGATACAATGAATTG
>DWCF01003944.1:0-17982 GCA_018230265.1 Delias oraia
AAACAAATACCACCTTCGATGGACAACCACGCCACAGTCCGCGCATTGGTTGTGTTGCCGGCTGTTTACGCCACTTAAGCGGCATTTTTAACGGCCTCCGATATCCTCACTCACTCAACGACACCAGTATAAGTACAGTTTCACGTTGAGTATTCTGGGAGCCAGTAGTATCATTTCAGACGAGCCGGCGAATTAGTTTAACAATTTAAGTCGCTCGTTAAGTTTTCTTATAACACAAGTTGATAGTTTAATAGAAACGTGAAAACTACTGTTTATCTTTTCTCTATAATCGAATAAGCTTATAAATTGCTCCCCAAACAGCTGCAGAAGCTGGTTTTAAAAGTGTTTCGTTCATGACTTCAAGATAATTTACATAAGGGATAAAGCGTAGAGAAGCAAAGCTTAAAAGTTTAGTGGTGAAATTAGTTTTACTTTTCATCAATTGTGTGATTAAAAAATCAAAGTTCACGTCTACCAATAACCAGCAACGTATTACTGTAAAATTATTGCATAGCGCATTTTTATATAACGTAAATAATTAAATAACAAATGATAGTACCAGACATCCTAAAGCTCCGCGTATGCTGTCTTCGCTAATTTCCTTTGTATAAATCGGGCAAGTGACATAAGCACCCGCCATAGCCAATCCAACGAAAGCTCTGGCTAGTATAAGTGCCCAAACTTCTGTTG
Organism: Delias oraia; assembly: GCA_018230265.1. Taxonomy (NCBI): domain Eukaryota; kingdom Metazoa; phylum Arthropoda; class Insecta; order Lepidoptera; family Pieridae; genus Delias; species Delias oraia. The sequence continues at coordinate 691 of DWCF01003944.1, forward strand.
AGAATAGCAGTATTATCCATGTCATCTAAAACCATAAGGTAATCTTAACACACAAAAAAACAAAGTTATATCATCTTTAATCACCTATCATTTTAAATGAGAAAATATAAAATTGGAGAACCAATTTGCGTTTTTTTTAAATAATATAGCGGATAACAGGACTAGCGAAGAAAGTGGGTTTATAAGCCTACCGCACCGCACCTACGCAGTGAGAGGTGAGGTTTTTATTCCCGGTCCGAATAAAATAACATATAATGTATCTTTGGAAGGGCTTGACAGTGTCCAGGTGAATGTTTTAACACTATTACAATCGTTGGAAAGCCAATCTGCAGCGTATGCTTCTATAATTGAGCCGACTCATTCCATGAGATACCGCGAGCTCACTGAATAACATCGTGAAACAGTATGTGTACATAGTGTGTTTCACTGACTGAGTGAGAATATTGTCTACGGGCGGAGGTGATCTCTTACCATAGAGGAGACCCACCTATTCCGTTACCCCCTATACCATAAAAAAAACAGACCAATGTCACCAACGGACAACTGTATCCGCAATCCGTACTTTAATTGTGTTGCCAGGTTTTCACACCGCTGAAGTCGCTTTTAGATATCGTAAATTCAAAAGATGTATGTGTCAACGGTATAGAATTTGGTAAATATAGATTAAAACAGAGTGAAAAGTGTTACTTTTTGGCATAGCATTGTGTCCTAATAATAGATTATGTATGTGGTACCATGTCCGCCTCATTCATTGAATTGCTCAGATCTATTTGAACAGTATTATTGTCTCGTGACAATTATCATACTTTTAGTAATAATAACATTCAAGTCTTTTGCCTTATTTGATTTATAATGATATGTAAACAAATTAAATCAAATTCCAGCGCAAAAATTTATTATATGTAGTCATAAGTATTAAGAGATTGTCTGAATTGACAACAAATTGGTTAATAAATCTTTTAACAGATTCCAAGGATCGTACAAATTGCGCAGCGGCTTCCAAATATTGATTAAATAGAATTATATTTGTGTTTTTTTTTATAATATCAGATTATTTTTTTTTTATATTATAATAGATTTAAAATATATACTCACAACACATGAAGCAGAAATTAGCATAAGTGTTCTTTTTCTTCCTATCTTGTCTCCTAATGAAGCCATAATAAAATTTCCGGGAATGCTTATTAAATACGCAATAGACGCCATGTAAGAAACCTGTAAACGAAAAATTGTTTTGAGAGCCTTGTAGCTTAGCAGTTTTATACGTCTACCATGATTTACAGAGAGAGATATTGGGTTCGAACCCCGGTCCGATCACTTATAATTGAATTTATAATTTATTTGATCTCTGGAAGGGCTTGACAGTAGCTGAGCGAGTTTCATAATACTGTCACATCCGTGGGAAAGCCATGCTGAAACAAATGCTGACGCAGTGATTCAGTCGGCACGTTCGAATTGATACCACGGGCTCATAGAATACTCAGTGGAAAACGGTACTTGTATGTTTTTGAGTGTGTGATAATATCGGTAGACCTTAAAAATGCCGCTTAAGCGATAAAAATGGCGAAAAAAGTTGACCACAAGAACAATGTGTACTGTGGCGCGATTGTCCACGGGCAGCGGTGTTCACTTACAATATATCTGTTTCGTTATCCGCTATACTATAAAAAAATTTAATTACTCTATCAGAAATAAATATTAACTGGTACTTTCAATATATATTAAGTTAGAAGTTATAACCAAAACAAAGGTATTTACGATGCTAAATTGGTTCTGATTGAATTTTATTAAGATATATAAGAATTGTCATTTGAGACGAAGAAATGTGTGTCAACTGTATATATGTTTTATGATGTTAAATATAATTTGTGGAACATACTATGTTGTCATTTACTATAGTTAGATTGTTTTTTTTATTATTATTCTATAGCGTACAACAGAGCACGTGTGTCTCCTATATGGTAAGAGAACACCGCCGCCCATGGATAACTGCACCACATTCCGCGCACGGTAGTGTTGTCGGCTTTTTACGCCGCTTCAACAGAATTTTTAAGGTCCTCCGATATCTTCACTCACTCTGCGAAACAAGTACCGTTACAGGCTGAGTATTCATTATTTTGCACAAAGGATTGCTTACTTAATATATTGATTTTTCATAAATAAAGGGTATGTAATATAAATCAATTACCGTGTTTTATTAATGGAATGTTTTGTTTCCTTGGCTCAAATTCAATTTACAGATAGAAGTAAAGTGAACTTCAAATAACTAAAATACGTGTATTGAAATGTTTTAAATTTAATAATAAATGAGAATTATGTATAGACAAAATGATATACTTGAAATATATTAAGGAATTTTCTTAAGTATATGTTGCAGTCTTTTAGTTGGGTCCGTTTTTTTATAGACTATCGCATTCATTGAATGAGGACATTTCGTTGAATGACTAGAAATGAGCAAGCGTCACTTAACATCCAACAGTTAGCGGTTTGTAGCATAGCCCCTCGAACAAAGCGGACGTAAAATCAGTCAAGTTATTGAAATTTAATTCATTTCTTTTCCACTGCGGCGTCAGTAGTCGCTAAAACAAATATGGCGTCCAACAGCTCCCACAGCTGATAACATTGTGTTGATATTTTTTGATTAATTTTACTTTAAAGTGACCTTTTCGTAATAAAATAGTGTGACAGCATGGATTTAATTATTCCTAACCTAACCTAAAAATCTTTCGAACTTATCATTCAACAACTACGCTAAATGACGTTCAGTAAAGACGTTGACACATTCAACAACTTGACAAATTGAGCTTTAGTCATTCAACTAAATTTCGTTATTCAATGGACGCGCTAGTTATTCTATGAAACAGCGGATTCAACCAGATGACTGTGATATAAATAAGAATTAAATGTATAATGATGATTATACCTCAAGATCAGTAAGCGGTGTACTCCTGGGTGACTTATCTGACTGTAAAAGCAGCGTCATTGGCGACATCCATCCTATACTTGCCCCATAGGCAAATACCGGAACATTTACTAAAAGCAATAATATCGTAAGTCTACAATACGCAATCCTTATAAAAATTAATATATTGATATATAAATTTTATATATTGTAATATAAGTGTTCAATCAAGGCATTCTCCTTTTTCATAGTAGTTTTTTTAGTAGGCCAAAACTTTTTTAGTTTGTTGTGTTCTCTTTTGTATAGGTTAGTTTTAAATTAATTAATTAATTACTTTTATGAACATACTTTTATTGCTCTAACAATATATTTCATGGGAAACTACCAATATTACCTGCCTGTTTTTAATTTATATAAATTCACTTTTATAAAATCATTACTTATATAAAATCACTTACCCAATAAAGCAAGTATAAATTGATTAACTCTACTCCCTTCACCAAAAAACCCATAGAACTTCATTGCACAAAGTTCCACTCATATAAACACACAAAATGAATTAAAAATTATGAAAAATGTATGCATCGGGAATACATATTGTGACAACTCCACAAATGAGACTGCGTACTCAGTCCAAAGTAAGACGTTTTCATTGAACATCTAGTTGTAAAGATGTTTACACAGTGTTTATTTAAGGAGTGTTACTATGTTGCTTAGTAAGCTATGTTGTTTCTAGGGCCGCCGCAAGCCGGGTGTTCAAAGCGCCTTGCCCAGGGGGCGGCGGCAATTCGAGCGAATGGTCATGTTTTTTTAATGAAAACGGTTGCAAACGTGTAGAATGCTCGTCTAGTAAAAGCAATACTCCACCCATGGACACCCCTAGCCCTTGTAGGCCTGAAAAGTTGCTTATAATTCAAGTAATTGTCATAATATCTACCCTAACTTAAGTACCTACAACAGTCATAGCAAGGAAAAAAATATAATAAAAAACATTTATTATTGTTTTTTTACAAAAATCAATTTTTACAAAAAGTAGCGGTAGGGGGCATAAGCGGTATTTCACACGGGTGATGAAACAGCTAGCGGTCAGCCTGGTTGCTTCCCTCAGAATCTTATATCGCATTTACTACGGAGAATGTTCTTAAAAGGTTTTTTATTAATACTTGCAGCTGAACTTCATAACGATCATCAAAGTTTCATCCGTATCACCTTAATATCTCATCATCATCATCATCATTTCAGCCGTAGGACGTCTACTGGTGGACACAGGCCTCCCCTACGGACCTCCATGCATACCTGTCAGAGGCGATATCAGACACTCACATATAGAGATAGTATCTGTCCTTCCACGATTGAGCGTTTTTAAAGCTTTTATGCCGCACACCTACATTCTGTGGAATCTATTGCTTGCAGAGGTAATTCAAAACCTTCGTGACTTGGGTGCCTTCGAAGAAAGAGCATGGCTATCCCCAAAAGTCCGATAACGCATCAGCTGAGCCTGTGGTTATCCTTGGGCGGATGACCGCTTATCCTAAGTGAGCCTACTCTTCATTTCTTCTCCAATTTTCTTATAATAAAATACAGATTTTAGTTTAATTAAGGCTTACGTTTTAAAAAACAATCAGTGTAATATATCTACTGTAGAAATTTACGTTTCTAATATATTTAGGTCTATAATCCCTTACATCCATTATATAAACATTCGTTAACATTTATTACTCAAATTTCATTTTACTGCTTGTTAATTTTTATATAAATAATGTAACATTGTGGTAAATATGTTCAGTACACGAGTACAATAAAATTTTATGAAGAACAGAATTAGATCCGAGTCGACGACCGAGACTCGGTCATGTGAAAGTGAATTTCGTGGCATTGAAAGATTCAAATCTACTTAAACTTTACAAACAAACCAAAATACACTATCAGCTACTTACGGATTTTACAACTTTACTGTATTTCGACATTGCTGGCATCTTCTAAATTAAAAGTTATCTAAGTGAAATTAAATGATTTAGCGGACAACGGAGCAGACGGGACTCGTATATGGCAAGAGAACATCATCGCCTATGGTCAACCGCGTCCAGGTCCGTGCAGTTTTTGCCAGTATTTATAAAGGCCTTCATTATCCTCACACACTTAGTGAAACAGATTACCAGTACCGTTTCACGCTGAGTATTCTGTGAGCCCGCGTTATCACTACAGAAGAGTCGCCCCAATTAGTGCGTCAGCATATGCTTCAGCATGGCTCTACCACGGATAAAATGGTATTTTTAATAAGCTATTACGTTGTATGTGGAAAATATTGAAAGAATGCCAACTTTATTTCATTGATTCGTCTCTCAATGTTCCAAAAATATATTTGTGTAGAAAATATCTGGCGTATTTACATTAAACAACTTTATTAAAGCGCTACATATCTTAACCATGTGAAAGTATTATTTTAAACATCCAAAAATAAATCTATTAATTTGATGTGTATATTTTTCCCACATAATGGACGTCTGTCCAGTGATCGCTGAAGTGGTCCAATTTTTAAAACTAATGGGTTTATTATTGGCTTATTTACTATATCAATTAATAATTTTCCTTTATTTTGTGGTCGGTTGAATTGGTTTTTCTTAAATAATGTTTATTCTTATCGCTATTAGATTGAATAATTTTTTCATTAATATGAAACAAATAATTTCTCTTTTCAGAGATTTAAATTTTATAAAGTAACCGTTTTTGTATGCTATCGTAAAGTCGATGATCGATGATGATAAGTCGATTGTATGATATCGAATGAATACCTCGAATAAAATTTATAATTAATTCGTTCTTTCGAAGGCCTTGACAGTGGCAGGGAAAGCATCTTAACACCGCCCGCAACGTTTATTATTCTAAGATTTCTCCGAGAAGAGAAGATGAAGCATTTAATATAATGTTGAATATTATTAGGAAAGTACTATTAAAATAAAAAAGACATTCATTTATAAATGTATTTAAGACTCATCTCAGATCCAATGCACAATCTCAATCAATATTTAATATTTAATTGTCTGTAAAATATTTGGCACAGAAATACATGTTCTACAATTCTATACTAAACCTACATAACATAAATAAAAATTAACGTAAAATCTTTATCATAAATTAGTATTAGTTTTTGTTTCAGCCATAAAGCCGTTACTATCGTTTCCATTGGCAACTGCTTTATGTCTCAGTTCTTTCACTTGAGGCCTCTCGAAGTCAACTGTAACTGAAATATTTACAACATAAAAATCATATATATCTCTGAAGCATATTGCCGTTAACTGGACCGGCTCGTCCGAAGTAATTCCACGGCCTCACAGAATACTCAGCGTGAAACAGTACTTGTACTGTGTTTCGTCGAGTGAGTGACGATATCGGAGGGCGGCTACACAACCAATGTGTGGATTGTGGCGCTGCTGTCCACGGGCGGCGGTGTTGTCTTATCCATAGTTAATATTTTTATAGACAGTTCTAATATTTTAATTTAAGATCAAATGTAGGTATTTTAATTTACTGGTTATTAACGGAAAGATAAGATTTTTTTTTAAATCTCGTTGTCTAGTTCTTAGAAGCCGTAAGCGAATGTGACTGGGTTTAATAATTGATCTAAATAGAATTCATTATTTAATTCTCTTTGTTAGGGCTTGAAATAGGCCGTGCAAGCGTCTTACAACTGTCTTCCCGTGGGACAGCATACGCTGACACAGTAATTGATCCGGCTCGTCAATAATGATACCACGGGCTCACAGCACACCAGCCTATAGTATTTTTATAGTGTGTTGCTGAGTGAAGATACCGAGGACCCATCAATTGAATGGTCTAAGCGGCGTAATAAAAGCTGGCAATACAACTAAAGCGAGAATGGCGGTGCGGTTGTCCATGGGCAGCGGTCATCTCTTATAACAAGGAGACCCGCTGGCTCCATTGTCCGTTATATAATAAAAATTGTGGTATTGGCAAATTTTTAAAATCTATTCTTAATGTGTGCATAAAATTACAGTTACCTTTTTCATTATTTATCTTAGCTTTTATCGAATCTCAAAAGGCGGGTTATGAAGACAGAGAACTAAGTCATATGTTTGTTATATGTTGAACGACATACAACATGTAAATAGAATAATTGCATGGTTTAACTTTATTTACAAGTGTATTACGCGGGTAACTGTTTACATTTTCATCATTTATATGCATTATATACAAAATCCTTGTGGACTGATCTACTTATTCACTATCATTTAAATTGTCTGTGTCATTAGTTATGATATTGTCTATGACTATTTATAGGTTATTTCAACTTTGACTCGTCGTCATCATAGAATCTTGTACGGACTATGTTTGTTTATGTTTGAATCGATTTGATTAGACATGGTGAAAGCTTAATTTAAATTTAGTATAATTATAATTATATACAAATATATATCTATTTTCTAATGTGCCATGTACTTTTGTCCTGCATTGTACCTTAATCATATTATATCTAAAAAACTTGTGTGAAAATCTATAAAAAATAAAATATATTTACCTTTGTCTAATAAAATCTTAAACAGCATCGAACATGGTATTTCAATAAGACCGGTTAGACAAATTGAGATAGCGATAGTAAGCACTAAGCATGAGAAAAATATAAACATCTGAAAAAATACATATCATTTTATGTCTATTTATCTATTCATTAGGAATAAGTGCATCCTACTGTAGTACTAAATATTTGTAGACATAATAAATAAACTATCTTTTGGAGAGCCATGCTGAAGCATATGTTAACAGTAACTGTACTGTTTCGCTGAATGAATATAAGAAGCCTTTTAAATTATACTGCCTAAAGGATGTAATAAGACGGAAAGATAACCAAATCGTGCATTGTGGTGCAGTGCATGGGTGGCGGTGATATTTTACTTACAGCAGACCCGCCACTTCTATTGGCTGCTATATCATACAAAAATAAAATAAATAAATTCTGGTATCAATTTTTGTTACTGAGAAAATTTTTAGGAACTTCAAAGTGAATATTTTACCTCAACGGTGAAACATTTTTTGAGAATAACTAGTTGTATTTGCTCATTAACATTAAATAAAAAATGATGTATTTGGAAAAAAATTACAGAATAAGGAGATTTTGAGTTAATTATAGATATATAGACAACTGACCGTACGACCAGGTGTGAAGTAGAAAGTTTCGACCTCTGCTGAAACGTGTGACATTATAAGTGAGAAATGTACTAAATACATCGAGTAAGACAGCCGACCCATGATTTTCCATATATCCATTGTTAGTATTTTGTTTATTAAGCCTGAAAAAGTTCAAATATGATATATCAGTGGTATGCAAAAAAAAATTAAGTTCAATTTCGTAACTATTCAATTGTATTTGTAACTACCCACTGCCGATATTTTAATAAAAATTTAAAATTTTACAGATATTTTTAAGTGGTGAATGAAGACACTGGAACACAACCAAAGCGCGGATTGTGGCGCGGTTGTTCATGGACTGCGGTGATCTCTTACCATAGAGGACACACCAAATCCGTTGCCTACTATATGTAATAAAAAAAGTATAATAAATACATACCACCATATCCATTCGCGCACACGAAAACAATCCATCCTAAAGCAGCGGCCCATACTGATCTACTAAAGGAATCAATTAAGGTTTTGACAGTTTGATTTGCCCAGACGTCTTTATTCTTACTATACTCCTTCATATAGTTGATATACGTCATAAGCCATATTAAACTCAAGCAAATTAATGTGATAAAAGTGCTTATAATCTGAAAATAAAAACATATTAGAATTAATAGTTAAATCATGGTATATAAAAGTGGTTATATTAATTGTTATATGTATATAATATGTCAGATGGTAAAAACACAATTTTGATTAAAATAGAAATATTTAGAAAAATCGACAGTTAAAGTTTTTACTTCCAATATTTTAGCTGATCGACATTGTATTACCTTAGTAAACTATACTAGTTATTTAAGTAAGTTTAATTAACAGATATTTAATTAATATTTTATTTAATAAAAGTTAAATGATTTCACGAGCATGTTTTAAAATTCTCTCTTGCGTGAGTTACTTCTTTTTAATGTCATTCTTTTAAGTACAGTTCACACACTCAATTCTAAGGCTGCATTTGCAATATACAGTATACAAAGCTTACATTTATATTAAAACCTAATTTTAGTCTTCATTTTCTACAGTATAGCGGACAACGGAGCAGGTTGGTCTCCTATATGGTAAGAGAAGACCGCCGCCCATAGACAACCGCGCCACAATCCGCGCATTGGTTGTTTTGCCGGCTTTTTTCGCAACTTAAGCGGCATTTTTAAGGGGCTCCGATATCATCACTCACTCATAGAAACACATTACAATTACTGTTTCACGTTGAGTATTCTTTGAGCCCATGGTATTAATTCGGACGAGCCGGCCCAATTAGTGCGTCCGCATATTGCTTCAGCATGGCTCTCCACGTGTTCTTAAATTTTCTGTTGCAATATATTTTTTAAACGGATAATACTCGCAAGTTTAGGTTAGTTAATTATATATAGAACAATTTAAATTAATAATTAGTTTATATGTCCATACATTTAATAGAGTTTATACTATTTTTAAGAATAATAACTTTTTAGTAACTGTATTATGCATCCCAGGTGATCACAATTCTAATTCCATATTTACACTGTTTATTTAGTCGATAATTTGGTTTTTTATTTACCTGCATGATGCTTAAAAAACCTTTTTAAACGACCACTTTGTACTCAAAAAAATAAACTCAGAAATTCAGATTTGGGCCGTGCTACCCACGAATTGTGGTTGTCTTCTCAACTTTATACATTTCAGATATTATAAGTTTTTAACATATTTTTTCCGTATTTAGAATAAAATTAAGCCATTATGAACTACAAATTTATGAATTAGTTTATTATTTATTACTTTTATTAACTTACCGAAGATATTTTCACCTGTTGTCCTCTATAAATACGTAGGAAGTAACCAACAATCATTCCCACGAAGAATGGCGGTGATCGTACTAATATATTAATGTAGTAATTTTTAAAATAATTGCTATAGACATCTGTGAGAAACATATAAGCTGTTGCGATTGTAAGAGACACGAAGAAGCCCAATATAAGGGCTGTCCAGGAAGACGTCTTACTGCCACGAAGTAACCATACTAAAACTAGAGGCGATATTATGTGAAGATTTACATCGATTGCTAAATACCAGGCGACTTGAATACACTGAAACAATAAAAAATAGTATAATTTACGCTGCATCTTATTAAATTTCCTGATATTAAATAAAAAAGTATGGCATATAGAAAAAAATGTGAATTAACAATTATTTTAATGATAGATCTAACCGAAGAGTTAGCTATCTTAAAACATAATCAAGTTGTAAAAAAATTTCTATAACCTTAATATTTATCCCTCATCATGAAGGCAGCGTTCGCAAGAAACGTCGTTTTCTATTCGATCTATTTTGCAAATCCGACTACCAGTAGAAGCCTCTTAATTTCTTGGGTTATTATACTATTCAAAAAGTACTTAATGCAAATTTCATGTTTTTTCAAAGATATTTTATTTATTATTTATAATTTATTATGTTATTCATTTATTCATGATATATTTTTCAAAATAATTCCTCTTGGATGTAACGTACTAATCGTGCATGTGTTTTTCCGTCTTTGTTCATGCTACAACTACCATAAGGATGAGTTTCAGCTTCCATGTCGTTACCATAAATCCGAGATTCGTCACAACTTGTTATCCTTTGGAGCACATTGGGGTCATCACGCGACGCCAATTTTGATCGAAATTGAGCATAATCGAAGACGAGTTAAAAAATCTAACATAGTTTTATGTGTAAGATTGAGGTATTGCGTATGAAAAAGTACTTATCAATATTATAGATTATGTTTTTTGGTTTTTTTTAGGAATGGCCCTCTGTTGGCCATAGTTACCCTGTATAGTTAACACGGGCTGGAATGCGAGCTCGCGGCCTCGCCGAGAATTTACAATTTTTATTGCGACCAGCGCAAGGGCGTTTTCTGTGAGACATGCAACTCTACTTGGGCCTTAGCAAGAGAGTAGTCCGCCTGAGAGGCCGGACTTTGCATCACGGATGTAAGAGGATGGGCGCAAAGATGGATCTTCGCCATCGTTTCCGACGAACGCGCATTACATTTATACTAATTTCATTATTATAAGGAAATTTAACCTATGTTATATAGTAAACTTACTTGAGATGTTGGATTAACAAAATTCTGTACGTATAAAAGAGTACTCCACCAGAAGGCTCTGCAGTTCTGCACACTTCTTCCCGAGAGGTCCCAATACGCACCATCTGATATTCTATTATATAGCGATGCCTCGAAGAGAATCACGAGTGCCAATACAGGAAATAGCCTCAGTAATCTATTCAGATAGAAAACGTGCAGATTCTTTATAAGACCCCCTGAAATGTTAATTTTTATTATATTAATACAAAAGCTCCGTAGTGTGATTTTTTGTATTATTTTATATGCATAAATGTTCTTTCAAACAGTAAAGTACGTAAAAATTTCTCTACTATAGCATAGAACTGTTAGAATGGTAGTCATACAGATATGATTATTTCAAATTTATTATAGCGCTTTTAAAAATGGTATTTAGCTGCCAATAAAAATATCCTAATTTATTGACGTCAGTTCACTAGAAACAGAATATTTTTTAAATTGTGTATCAAAGTCCGGAGCAAGCGGGTCGCCTCTGTGGTAACAGATCACGGCAGCCCATGGACAGTAGCTACTTAAGCTTATAATTTATTAAGCTCTCGGTATATATATATATATATATATATATATCACTCTATATATATATATATACATAGTATATAGAGTGATATATATATATATATATATATATATATATCACTCTTTCAGTGAAGTACAATATAAGTACTACGCTTTAAATCTGAGAGCCGGTAGTATCACTCCAGTCGAGCCGGCCCATTTAGTATATCAGCATATTATTCATATCATCAAAAGATCCGCATATCCTGTAATTCGCTGTATAATTTAAAAGAGACTATCTAAAAACTAATTGTAATACAAGCTGTGAGTAATATAATGTAATTTAGATTTTATCAATGTTATAAATGATCGCATTTTTTATATACATCGGAAAATTTCATATTAGAACAATATTGGGTAACAGATTATAATTATCAAATCTAGGAATCGTAATATATCTTGTTGATTTATGATAAGATTTTGTTTTTGATGATTCAACATTATTTTCACTATCGTAATAATTTGATGGCACTCAACTTTATCAGAAAAGTCTGAAAGACTATACGATGTTACCCTAATTAGGACAACCGCATTGATCCGGCAGTCTAACTAATATTCCTAAGTAAGGGGTAGTTTACGGGTCCATAATAAGGGCGAACAGACGAAACCGGCAGTTTAACTTTCTAATAAGTAATAATTTCCTAATTTTAGGGAATATAGGGTACCTAGTGGACTACAAGTTAGAGCTGTTAGGATCCTGAGTCATCGCGCGGCTAGAGCGCAGAAAACTTATTTGTTTAAGTCTACATTTATTTGTCATAGGTATTTTTCATATTTTTTTAAAGTATATCAGACAACGGAGGAGGTGGGACTCCTATATGGTAACAGAACATCGCCGCCCATGTACAACCGCGCCACAGTCTGCGCATTGATTGTGTTGCCGGCTTTTTACGCTGGTCAAGCAGCACTATTAAGGGCCTCAGATATCCTCACTCACACTGCGAAATACAGTACAAGTACTGTTTCACGCTGAGTATTCTGTGAGCCCGTGATATCATCGGAATATCCGGCAAAATGTTATCGTTTCACCATGGCTCTCCCACGGATTTTTCTGTTTTTCTATGTATTTCCGATCCGTTCGACCGTTTTTTCTTATTCGCAAATTACACTACCACAAAAATCCTTTTTTTGGGTTATTATATCTAATTTTACTCAAAAATAATGAAGCTTTCCAACGGTGAAAGGATTTTTAAGATCGGTTCAGTAGAGCCATATACAATCTAATTGTGGTATTAAAAAATTGAGGCTTAAAAAAATATTTGTAACATTATCTCACAAATTCATCTTAATACATTGTACCTGAGATAAGATTAAATACAGCCGCATACTTGATTCAAATATTACAATCATTCGTTTAGTTTGAAGTTTATCTTTATTTACAAGTCTCTGTATCGATCTATGAATCATTATGGATCACTGTAAGTGCATTGAATGTAAGACTACTAACCACTGTTGACTGGTGGCTAAGGAATCTGTACCCCAGGAAATAGGTTCAGGAGACCAAACAAACCATTAATTCTAAATATCCGTGGGAGAACCACGCTGAAACAATAACGCTTTAATTTTGCCGGATCTTCCGATGATAGCACGGCATCACAGACTACCAGCGTGAATAAATACTTGTAATGTGTTTAACTGAAACACCCGAGGGAGAGCCATGCTGAAGCATTGACTTATGCACAAATGAGACCGGCTCGTTCTAAGTGATACCTCGCGCTCACAGCGTGAAACGGTACTTGTATTGTGTTTCGCAGAGTGAATGAGGATATCGGATGCCCTTACAAGTGCCGCTTGAACGGCGTAAAAAGCCGGCAACACAACTAATGCGCGGACTGTGGTGCGGTTGTCCATTGGCGGCGGTGTTCTCTTAGCATATAAGAGCATATACAGCAACTAATTTTATTAATTAATCATTAAATCTTGAAGTAAACTTACAGCTGGTATATTTGGCCATATTTATATAAACAAGTAGCAGACCACTCAGCATAAAGAATGTGTCCACTGTGATTGGTGCACCTAATATCCAAATGGATTCCAATGAAACCATCCACTGAAACAAATTTATTTATTTTAAATATCATTTTTAAAAATACAAAAAGCATTTTATATTAATAACATATACATATACAAATAATTGTAATGGTTGAATAGTTCCTAGTTCTAGTGTTCTCTGAAGCAGGGTATAAGGTAAGGATAGGTATAAGGGAATTTATTTATTTGACAAGCTAGTCTCAGCAAACGTGGTCTCTCACCATGGACATCATCTCAATACTCAGAGTCACTTAGCGGGGTACAGAAAGGGCTATTCTTGGAGTTTCGTTACATGATCGAATCAGAAATGAGGAGATAGGCAGGATATAGATAGGATAGGCAGGCTACATTTCACGCATAACAGATGCCCGATTGGAGCCGAAAAGTATTAGAGTGGAGAACACGGACTAGCAAGCGCAGCGTAGGACACCCACCCACAGACAAACAAGACAGACTTATAAAGGTCGCCGGAAGATGCTAAATGCAGGTCGTCTCCGACAGATATGCATGGGGAGATCTAAAGGGAAGTCCTATGTTCAACAGCGGAGTCTTAATGATGATAATCACAGGAATTGCTGGTGAGAAAGTATTTCAGCGTTGGATAGTAAATTTATCGAAGAAGGCGATTTAAATTAAGGTATGATAATTTACAATGAAGGTATCGAATATTGTCAAAAATAGGGATTCTTACTTAAAATCCAATAATGTAAAAATTAACCCGAAAAAAACCTTACCTTACTGTGCTGCTTGATAAAACTTATAATTATTACTGCTTATTATATTTAAAATAAAGTAATCCTAACTAAACGCCAATAATGTAATCCAAGGTGTAAAAATTACCAAAAGGAATGACTAAGCAAAAAGTATGTTCTTGGGTTAAAATTATTATTTAAAATACGTGCGAGGACTGCTTTAGCTACTAATATATTATTATAAATTTAGTATTAGTATAGTGGTTACCTGTTGTAAGTCAAGTAAATTGGCAGCAGTTGTTACAGTTGCAACAAACACGTGTCCGACTATCACCCAAAGCATTGCCATAGCTCTTATTCCATCCAGACATTCTAACGAGCCAGGTTTATTTGAAACGTCCAGTAACATAGACAGATTTGTATATGCAGAAAACGTACGTAGAACATGCATCTCTTTAGAACCTAAAAATATTCAAACTAATAACATTTGTATATAATATCACTGAACACTCAGCGTGAAACGGTAGTTGTGTTTTACTGAGTGAGTAAGGATGTCGGAGGCCCTTGAAACTATGCCGTTTAAGTGGCGTATGTATTATGTATATAAATATTCATCAGTAATCCTTAGATCCACCAAAACTCAAGAACTCATACACAAAAAACATCACTCCATTTTGATATTCTGATAATATATTATGTTCAACCAGGATCCCAATTACATCCATGCCAAATAAAATGAAAATCCGTCCAGTCATTATTTAAATATAAGTCATTTAACCCATCTTTTGAGAGCGTCGTAGCTTAAGTGGTTTTAAAAGTGTACCATGAAGCGTGAGCTATGGGATTCGAATCCCGGGCCGGATAATTATATATATTTAATTTATGAGTTTTACAGTCTCTGGAATGGCTTGGCAGTGGCCGGGCAAGTGTCTTAATACTGTCGCACCCGTGGGAAAGCAATGCTGCAGCATATCCAGATGCACAATTGGGCCCGCTCCTCCGAAGTGATACCAGGAAGACACAGAATACTGACTGTGGCGTGGTCGTCCATGGGCGGCGATGTTCTCTTACCATATAGGAGACCCACTTGCTCAGTTGTCCGCTATAAAATAAAAAATAAAAAAGGCTTCTATAAATATAGGTATTGTATGAAATATATAACGAGTCAAATTATGATTGCATATTTCATGAACAAAAAAAGGTATGAATGGATTATTGAAGGTGAATATTTATGATCGTGGCTTATCTTTTTAGAAAATATTCGTAATAAAAATCGCGTCAAATTGATAATCGAGTTATCAGTATTTTTTTAGGTTGATGAATAAAAGATAATTTCTATTTCTGTTCTAATTTTCAGGATATCTAATAGGTTAATTCGTTGAACGAAACATGTAATATTGTTGAATTTTTATGTATATATTGTTTTATATTATTTTTACCCGTAGGAGAGCCATGCTTCAATGCGGACGAACCTAACAGAATGCTCAACGTGAAACGTTACATGTACTAAGTTTCACCGAGTGTATGAGGTTATCGGAGGCGTATAAAGCCGGCAATACAACCAATACGCGGACTGTGGCGTGGTTATCCATGGGCGCAGTGTTCTCTTACCATATAGGAGACCCACCTTATCCGTTTTCTGCTATACTATAAAGAAAATAAATACAATATTTATATTTTATAACTTACTTCTTTGTCGGTAGTAAAGATGATAAAAATCGTAGATCGTACTTAGTACGATGATCAAACCGAGGGCAGAAAAAACCACGCTGTAATGAAAAGTGTTGGATAAATAATGTTATTACGTATTATGTCATTGTAGGTTTCTCGCAATAAACACTTAATGAAAGTGCATTGACCAATTGAGATATTAAATTAAGTGTTTCGCTTTGTTTCTGTTACCCTTTTTTATTGATACTGAAGTCTATACAGACTTGTATATACTTTGAATGTCCTCTAAGTCAATAACATAGCTGTATTAATTCCTATTTACACTCAATTGAAAGTCAAGTGGTAGCTAGGCAATTGCTTTATCAATTAGATTCTCAAGATCATTAATATATGTAAGTTCAATTGAAGATAATCTAACAATTTGTATTCGCAAATACGAAAGAATAAAGATACGAAAGAATAAAGATACGAAATAAATAAAGATATATTGCTTATACGAATTACGATTAAGTCAAAAAATTGTTTCGTTGACATTTCAAACTTAGAACACTATTTTTTTAGTAACAATTTACTTTTATCTAGGTATATATCTTTTTTTAAAGCCACCTAATTTCCATCGAAAACTTATGAACACATAGCGTTAAATTAAATCCAGCTAAATTATGTCTCAGATCTGAGAAGATCTCTTTATAGTCTAAGTAAAAATCAAAATCATATAGTTAATCTTCATATAGATACAATATTTTACTTGAAAACGTACACGCTAAATAAAATATCGAATTAAGGTACACAGTAGTCTGTACCTTTGTTGAGCTAGTACAAAAGAAGGTCTTATAACTTTATTTCTTGTTATTTACAAAGTTGAAACAGTTTTAGTGTAAGCGTTGGTATATAAATGATGTTTTATGTATCATATTAAAGACGTTAATTTGACTCTATATTATAGTCCTACGTATAAAATTTATAGACGAAACGAACTTCTGAAGATTAATCTGACTATATATATATATATAATATTGATATTGTTAAATTATTAATATTAACAATGTTATATAATATTATAGGAATATAGGAGAGGGCAATGCTCGGAGTCTCGCTGCGAGATAAAATCAGAAATGAGGTTATCCGCAGCCGAACCAAAGTGATTG
>DWCF01003945.1:0-17980 GCA_018230265.1 Delias oraia
CTGCTGCCCACCCTCCGGTGAGGTGTCCATTTGTCGCCTCTTACGACATCCCATTAGGAAGACTGGGAGTGGTACTATTCTGATCCTATATCTATATACAAAATATAGTTCCTTTTAATTAATAAAGTCCATAATAATGCCTTGTAATTGTAAAACAATTTCAAAATTGGATTGACCGCACTGCGCCTGACTTAATCACTAATGGAAACTATTGGAAACCACACAATGGCTCTGACTTCTGGCAATACAGATATTGTGATGAAAATAATACTAAACTGATCTGCTACAACAATATATATATATTAAATACACAAATATTAATTAAAATTAATAATTAATTAATAAATAATTTAATTAAATACACAATATATATATATTATATAGCGTAAAGGTCCTTGTAGCCAAATAGTTTGATAAGTCTACCATGAAGCGAAAGGGTATCGGGTTGTCCACGACACCATAAAAAACTAGTAGCTCTACCCGGATTTTTTTATTAAAAAGATAAGTTTAAAAGGGGGTTGCGCCTGGATGTATGCTTCACCAGAAGTTGAGCGCTGATTTTCAGCGCATTTAAAATAACCAACAATGGAAAACAAGAAGGCGTAATTTGAACACAAATTAAATTAATGTATGTATGGAGAATTTAACAAGAATCACAGGTAATATTTAATAAGAATCACTTCGAGCACCTATTATAATGCAATAGAGTATGTGAAATGAGTGCATTACATTCACTTTAGGCCTCATGTTTCATAGAGCCATTTACTGCATAAGACCTAGACAAGTGGTTCCCAATTAGTTTTTTCTGCTTACCACTTCAATAAAGACCTGAAACCTACGTAACCCTTACTGTAGCAATCACACTACTATGATAAATGCGAAAGTTTGAGATTGTGTATGTTTGTTACTTCTTTACGCTCAAACGCCTGAACCAATTTTGATCAAATTTGTTATACAGGTAGTTGACATCCTGGATTGACAGATATACTATTTAAAATGCGGGTAATACTGTGGGGCTAGTGATAAATTAAAAAATAAGTCCGTTGAAATGATATATCTATTATATAATGCTATATTTACTATCTTCTAATGACAGTACAATAGTGAAAATCAAAATAATATGATATACTGGCGTAGAAGCTAATGTGACAAATGTCCACGTCTTGAAAATCTTATTGTTATTCCATTGGATGTCGTCATTCAATGAACGTGCTAGTCATTCAATTAAATAGCGCATCCATGCAGATGTCTGCAACATATAGATTATGGAGTGTACCTATTATCCAAAATCCAAGCGTACGTATCGACATAGTAAGTATTTTAAGCGGTGAACTCGCAAACTGGTGTTTTATTGGAGCTGAACTGGACTTAATTAAATCATCCCTTATCGAAGATAATCTGACTTTAGTCATGTAAAGATGGTACTGTTGTGAACAAAAGTTATTGTCTTCAGATGTTAAAGAAGATGGCGGCAACGAAGGCTGTGCTATGAGCGCGCGCGCGTTACGTGCCGCGCGCGTAACATGCGCTCACTGAACGTGACCGCTTGCGCGGCGCTACTGGATGACGTGCGCTGGGACGAGCCGACCAGCGTCGGCAGCCTCGCCGTTCTCGCCCTCATCGATGTCCTCGTCATCACAGGTACTGCTGACTTTTACGCTAAACATAGCAATCAGATTTACGCAAGCGCTTCTAATAGTGCTGTCCTTATCTGACGCGTGTAACTCCCTATGCCTCTTTCATTTTCTCTCATTAGGAAATAGTTTCTCATTATCAGTGGTACGACTGAGTTAAATGCCTAATATATGACTTTGCTTTGGGAAAACTTGCCCGAAGCAATATCACGGGCTCACAGAATACTCAGCGTGAAATAGTGTACTTGTAACAGTACTTCTACTATGTTTCATTGAGTGAGTTAGGACATCGGATGCCCTTAAAAATGCTGCTTCAGCGGCATAAAAAGCCGACAGCATAACCAACGCGCGGATTTTGACGCGGTTGATCAAAGTCGGCGGTGTTATCTTACCATATTGGAAATCCACCTGATCTGTTATAGAATTTAAAAAAAACCAAAATCAATGAATTTAAGAGCGCAATAATACGCTCTATAAACGCATCCTCACAGAGAAAATAAATAAATAAAGTGATTACAAATTAAACTGTAGATTTTATAAAAACTATGCGTTTTAAAATTCCGAGTTAAATAGCAATGGTAGAAGCGTTTAAATCAAAGCTATTCTAAGCATATTCATTTATTCTAAAGTGAGAAGGCCATTAGTAAATTACATTACTGCTGCCGAGCGCAGTTTTATATGTGAAAAATGTATGAACGTCGATGCTTTTAAAAAGATTTTTTAACAGAATAAATAACATAATGTATAGTGAAGTATTTTTTTTGCAAATTATAAAGTTTTTTTTTCAGTTTACATATTACAAAAAAAATACTAGTAATTTGCTTAACAAAATAGTTCAGGAACGAAATGTCATTGTTTTGATACTGTCATCTCCGTCAAAAGTGATATTTAAACTTATTTATAAAAACTTATTTATAAACGATATTAAAAATAATATGTAAAAGAATAAATACTAATGTCCTTTTTTTAATTTATAAATTAACAAAAATTCTACATTTATATACATAGAAGGCATATAAAAACTTATTTGAACTTCGTGTCAATCTTGGCTGTCTGACTTTGACAGGCACACAAGTTAAATGTCACTAAAGACTAGTTATTAAGAGAAATAGTGTTAAAAGTTTCTCTAATTATTATTTAATGCTTCAGGTATGTTGTTTGATTACTATTTTGAATTTAAAATGGTTTTGAGTTCCATTCTATTTTATTTTAATAACAATCAAAATAAAATATTAGTAGAAATTTGTATCTCCCAGAGAGACTATCCATATTATTGTTTGATTATTTATTTAAGAAAATATATACGGTGTGTTGCCGGACTACTATAGCATCACATATTACTAGTGTGCTACTTGTACCGTGTATCGCGGAGTGAAGATATCGAAGGATCTTGATTATACCATAACCAAAACGCGGATTGTGGCACAATTGTCCATGGGCGACGGTGATCTCTTAACATAAAGGGGATCCGCCTGCCCCATTCCCTAATATACAAAAAAGGACATATATGTGTGTTGACATATGTATTTTATACCATATAATATTCGCTCTAGAATAATTTATGCCTAACAAGTTGTACATGAGTTCAATTTAAAATTTATGTATCCATATTTAGAAAGTTATGTTGTATTTTAATCAATCGTCTTTGTAAATTACGCCGCACATTTCTAAGAAGGAAATAAAAAGTTATGGAAGGTGAAAAAACCCTTCCATAAAAAACTTTTAAAAAAATTAGCCATGTTCAAAATATTTTATATATAAAAACTTCTCAAGTTGGTTTGTGGAGGACCTTGGTAGTGGGGCAGAGTTTTTACTATGCTCTTTATTTTTTTTACTTGAGTATGAAAGTAAGAGATCACCGCCACACGAGGACAACCGCGCCACAATTTACGCTTTGGTTGTACTTAACGCGGCTTGAGTGGTATAATTTCACGGATTACCGAAATCCTCACTCAGTCAGTGAAACACAGTAGAAGTTTTGACATTGGCATTCTGTGAGCCCGTGGAACTCCGGCAACATATCCGTGGCCTAGCATGACCCGAGATATCCACTGGCGGAAGACCGCTTATCCTAGATAAGCCTGCCCTTTTTTGAGTTGTAAAGCAGACAACGGAGCTGGACTCTTATATGGTAAGAAAACACCGCCGCCTATATATACCACGCCACACTCCACGCGTTGGTAGTGTAGCCGGCTTATTACGCCGCTTTAGCTTACCAACTCAGCGAAACAGTATTAAAGTCATTTGGATAATATTGTATTACTTTAAACTGTCTCATTGTTTCCAAATACCGCATAGAGCAACAAAAAATAACAAAGGAATCTCCATAAATATTCTATAACGTAGGTAGTTGAAAAGTTTTCGCGACTCGCTGTGAAACTTGAATTTACCGACTTCGCCGAAAGTTTATGATTTATAATTCCCGATATTATGATATTAGAAGTGGCTTCAGAAGTTTGAAGGGAGTTCGCAAAGTCTTTAGAAATACATAAAAGATTGGATCTATTAAACGATCAGATTTTTGGATAATTAAACATTTTCACAGTTTAACTTCGGTTATAATTGATATTAAACAAATTATCATATTTAAACTTATTTCAAGATTTATCAGTCTGGTCAGCCTTAAAGCTACTGTGACGTCACAGGCATAGGTTCCATTTCTGGTTCCATTTAAAGTGTATTTAGTATTTGAAAGGGTTTGACTAGAAGATTGTCTTTATACCGTCCTCCGTGGATGAGCTACGAATATGCTGACGTAACATTCGGACCGCCACCGGACTACCGCGTGCTCATAGGTTACTAATGTAAAACTGTTTGTACGCTACCGTTAAGTTATATCGCTTATGTGGTGTAAAATCTGCCAACATAATAAGAGCGTGGATTGTGGCGCGGTTGTCCATGGGCGACAGTGGTCTCTTACCATCACGATATAGGTTTACCCCGTTGTTCTTTATAAGGCCAGTTTTCTGAAAATTGATTTTTAATTTCGTGAATTAAGTTAAGCTCATTTCAGTTTAGACCAAACGTTCCGGTGTATAGGGTATCTGTTTTAAAAATAAATTCCCTACTACACACATCAAAAAAGACTAAGCAACACATACTCAACCATAATAAACACAACCAATGCGTGGACTGTTGCGCGATTGTCCATGGACGACGGTGTTCTCTTACCATATGAGACCCACTTGTTCCGTTGTCTGCTATACCATAAAAAATGAATATCATACTATTTCAAATTATCAATCAATTATTATATTTTTTCTTACCAAGTAGGTAATACCTATGTATTTTTTTTAAATCTAGAGGACATCCATCATCATTTCAGCCGTAACACGTCCACTGCTGGACGTAGGCCTCGCCCTTGGACGATTTAATAATCTAGAGGACATACTGGCTGTAAAATTACAACCAAAAATTTTTTTCACAAATTCAATAGAGAATGCATAATTTTATAGCGTTTTCTTTGCTAATTAAAATTTAGTATTCTGTATTATTATTATATGCTTCTGTATTTTGTCCCAAAGTTGGTCTGATACCTATTGTCACAGAAAAAAATCAGCAATAAATACAAGCAATTGGCGAGGCATGAAATCGTGAGCCCTACCGAACGTTTGAATGTCTGTTCTTGTTATATTTAGATGGGTTTTTGTTGATTCAGCGCCCGGAAGCCTGTTGATAAATTGCTTTATTCTCTCGATTTTAAGTTGCGACAAATATTGACGGAAGGATAAGATATGCTTGACTCGTTTTAATTAATTGGAATGCATATATTACCACTTGTGCTGAATATGTGTAATGAGAACTAGACGCCTAGCACACAACACAGATAGCAGTGTTCAGTGTAGCGTTCTCAGCAAAACCCGCCTTCGCCAGAAACGATGGTGAGGACCCATCTACGCTTACAGTATCACATCGGTAAGCTACGTGTGGCTCCTCAGTCGGACCTCTATTTCGCCACGGTCTAATTCGAGTTCCGTGTCTCACAGGAGATGCTCATGCGCCAGTCGCGGCAAAATTTAAAATTCTCGGTGAGCCCGCGTTAAGTGTAAAGGCCGCTCTGGCCAACATAGCTTTTTAAAAATATATATATGAGATAAGCTAAGATAAGCGGTTGTTAATGTGCTACGGTTCTTTCCAACAAATAAACAACTCGTTAAACATTATATAATATTATAAATCAAATTATTCAAATCAAATAAGCACCTATATTTTAGGACATAGATAGTTAATAATATCTTCAAAGGCATTGATATTAGTTCATATTCAGCCTAAAGAATAAAAAGGCTTTTCCTCAGGCTACATGAAATAGGTCCAAAAGCCATTAGATGACTACCCTAATACAACGTTGACAGAGTCACGCGAGACATACAATAGTTACATAACGAAAGCGTACTTTCCATACAAACTGTAATTAAATCTAACAAAAGCGACAAAACAAAGCACAGTAATGAAAATGTTTTGTTTGGCCAGCACTTGTGTAACGCACATTTTCTCCAACCTCTATTATAGTCTAGTCATTTTAAGGTATAACTGAATTTGCAGTGACCTTTATTTTAGTGGTACCAATATTCTATCAACACTATTTATATTATAGCAGGTAACAGACCACGTGGGTTTCCGATATGTCAAGAGATAACCGCCGCCCATGGACAACCGCGCCATAACCGTGCTTTGGTTGTGTGACTGGCTTTTTTACAACAGTTAAGCGGTATAATTTTAAGAGTGTCCGATATACTCACACACTCAGCGAAACTCAGTAGAAGTAGGTTTCAACTTTTTAACTCGACACCTTTCATTTGACCTATTCATTGGACACCTTATTTACTAAAATCAGTCCATATACGATCAGATAAGAGTGAAACAGACTTTTTCGGTTTTTAAGGTCAGGAATAAAGAAAACCATATGACGTGGTAATAAAGAGACTGAAACGCATCATCGTAAACGCGCGTCTATAAACAACCTGTTTTATATTATTTAAAGCATAAAAGAGCTACTATCTTTTGTTTTTGCACTCAGGCAGTATTCAAGGGAATTAGTTCTGAATTATATTACATTTGCCAGGCGTCAGAATACCATTTTTTATTATAATTATGAACGGTTGACAAATTGAGAGCGTCTTAACCGTGCATTTTTTCGCTACATGACGTCACGAGTATTCTGTTCGATTCCCGGTCAGAAAAGTATTTATAAATTTTATTTATTCTTTGAATTTAAATATTATTATACACAATACATGCAGCTGAATTGCTTCATCGGACATTAAGGCAGAATTTGTTCCACAACTGACCATTTTTTAAAGCATTTTGTAGCGCGCACCAACACTGTGTGGAATCAGCAGAGGTATTCAAACCATGACTTCGAAATGGCTCCTCGAAAAGCATACCTTAAAGGCCAGTAATGCACCCGCGGCCCTACTGGGGTCAGACCCATCTGAGCCTCCTAAATTTATAATATTATTTTTTAAGTAAACGTCGGCAAATGAGCAGGAGGCTCCGCCCATGGACTCCCCTAGATCTCGCTTTAAGGAATAAGTACGCTCGTCTTTTGAACATCTCCAAGTCGTAGTGGTTGAGAAATACATTTTCTTTAATTATATAGTAAAAAAATATCTTTATTTAAATACACATATTGCAAGCACTGTAAATTAGTCGAAATAAAACAATTTTTAACGCAACATTATAATTAAGTACCTTGGTCAGAAGGCAGACTTTATCGAGAAGAAGTGGCGAGATAGTCTCCTATTTTTAATTAAAAACTGTTTCAGGAAACTGCCTGGTAATCGCCGCTGTCCTCTGCTCATCAAAGCTGCGTAGCGTCACAAATCTCTTCATCGTGTCGTTGGCAGTTGCTGATCTATTGGTTGGTCTTGCGGTATTACCATTCTCCGCAACAAGAGAAGTGTTTAAGGTAATTTTTTTATTGGTATAACAGACAACAGAGCAGGTAATCTCCTATATGGTAGTGGTACACCACCGCCCATCAACAACCGCGCCATAGTCCGCGCATTGGTCGTGTTATCTGCTGTTTACGTCATTTAAGTAGTATTTTTAAAGTCTTCTGATAACCTCGCTCACTCAGCGAAAGTACAGTTCAAGTACCATTTCACGCTGAGTATTTTGTTAGTCTGTTATATCACTTCGGAAGAGCCGGCCCAATTAGTGCATCCGCATATGCCTCACCATGGCTCACTCACAGTGTAACAAAAGAGTATAACACTTAAGTCAGCAACTAAACCAAATGGCGAAATGTGCGCACTTGGTAACCGTGATCTCATAACATCTGAAAGTCATGTCTGCTATGCTGTCGAAAATATAAAAATAATTTCATCCGTAAAAAAATAGTTTAAAAGTAGATATTTTTATTATAATATAACTTAGCCGATGACTTAATTATGCTATCAGCCAAGAATCAAGTCAAAGACAACTTGGATCTTAGATCTAGGAAACGGAACCACAATCTTAGAAGTTTATTTAGTTCTGTAACTAAAATCTCGTTTCAAATAAAACCTCTTTACTTATTGAACGCTACTAAATGCCCCTGAATTCGTTCGTTTAGAGGCCTTTTTTAATTGAAAATCATATAACACATTTATACATTGCATTTCTTCACAATAAACTGAAGCACTATTTGGGTTACTGTAATTCCACTAAGTTACAGCTTAATTGGCGTGTTACTCACGGGCGATTTCCTACTGTCAGGGTTTTGAGTATTACCTGCCCTGTGTCCACAATATAATGAACAATGCATATGTAAAGAAATTTATAGTTTTTAATTTTAATATTCTACGCTTGAAGCTGTCACTTTCTATGAACTAAAAGTGATAAAACTTCGGTTAAATTAAATACTAAATCTTGTTTATCAATTGATGTAAATCGAGAGGTCTTATTGATAGACTTTTATCATCATTTATTTATTTTCAAGTAAAATTCTTTGTTATTTTAATTTAAATGCAAAATTTTATTGTTTCTACTCAAGAGATAAAATTTATTTCCTTTTTTTGAGAAACAGTTTGAAGTTTATTTCTATGACTTGAATTTAGTTTGAAATAAGTGTCTTTTTTATACTGTTTTTTCTATACTGTATCTACGGCGAAACAAGTAAAACGACTCACGTAAAACATGGCGTCTGAATAAACAATGGCTTTCAGAAAACTTTTTGATTTCATGATATAATCAAAATAAAAGAAAATTTTATTTAAATTATCTCAAAATATACATTTTATAATATACAAGCCTCGTATTTAAGTGGTTTTATATGTCTACCAGAAAGCGAGAGGCATTGGGTTCGTATCCCGGCCAGAAAATTTATAATTTAATTTATAATTTATTCAGTCTTACACAGGACAGTAGGCGAGTGTCTCAACATTGTTGCATCCATGGGACAGCCATGCTGACGAATATTCTGTTTCACTAATTGTGTCGGTTCGTCCAAAATGATACCACGGGTTCACAGATACTCAGCGTGAAACGGTACTTGTATTCTTGTACTGTTTCGCTGAGTGAGTGAGGATATCAGAGGTTCTTGAAATTATGCCGCTTAAGTGACGCAAAAAGCCGGTAACACAACCAAAGTGCGGAATATGGTGCGGTTGTTCGTGGGCGGCGGTTTTCTCTACCTATATGCGTAAATGCGTTTCATCATGTTAAAATAAAGGTATGACACGAAAGGTTTTAAAGAAACGTATTTGTACCTTCATTTCGCACCTTATGCTTGCTAAGGACGCTAAAATCTCTAATAAATTTCATTAATGTCAGCTTTATTCCTTAAGCTTGTTATTTAAGCAATTTTCGGTCGGAAAATACAATTTGGAAAATTCTAAAACGGCTTTCCCTCTACCGCTTATACAATTTGAAATAAAAAAAATTCAAAAATTTGAAGTCTAGTGTTCTGAACAAAAATCAATGTTCATTTTAATTTTAATTTTGAAGCTCATATATAAAAGTCTTAAGTAATAATAGTCTTCTGAGTTAATGAGTTTTGTGTCTGTTTGTGGCGTTGTCACAAATGAGTGTTTTTAAGGCTTTATGTTCCGAGCACTACCACTCTGTGGAATCAGCTGTCTGCAGTGCTATTTCAAAAATAACGTATCTATCCCTGAAAGGCCGGTAACGCACCAGTGGCCTAATAAATAACGCAATTTATGTAATAGATAACTTAATTTAAATACAATAATTACAATCAGAGCTTCACAAAGATTGGCCTAGTGTTCAAATCAATTCGATCAAAGCGTTTTATTTTCTGCGAATTCAAAAAACATTCAATTCAATGAGGTCACATCCACATCCCTTTCATTTTGTACAAAAATAGAATTTATAGAGGTTCAAGTTATAAACACTTGAGAATCTCAAATTATTTAAACTTATTTAAATTAATTTGGTACTTTTGTATATAAAAACAGTGGCAAACGAGCAGGAGGCTCACCTAGGGCAAGCGGTCCTCCGCACATGGGCACACCTATCGCCCTTGCAGAGCCGCAGGTGCGGCCAAAATTATTTATTTTTTTATTTTGTATTTTTGTATAAATTAGTTATTATATATTTTATATGTTAGAATACTAGAAGAAATTACGCAAGGTAGATCTAAGTTAAACACAAAATTACATAAATATCTCATGTTGTCTCATATTTGCAAGAATTACATTTAAAAAATGAATAAGAAATTAGTCTCACGTTTAATAAAACGATACTAAGTAAATTACTTAAAAAACTTTATTTATAAAACTGCAAAGTATAACTTCTAAGTGTTCTCTCGTGTTTGCAACAATAATTGCATGTTAGAAAGAAATTGACAGAATATTTTAAATATAAATGACATTTATAAATATATTACATATTGTGTTTCAAATTCCAACTTTAATAAATTCAAGTTGCCGTGACGTCATGGGTATGGAAATCGAATTGTTTTGTAAATTTCATTGGAAGGGCTTGACAATGGACGAGCAAGAGTTTTAACACTGCCTTATGCGTGGGAGAGCCAAGCTAAAGCACACTCGTATATACTCAAAAATTAGGCCGTCTCCTCTGTAGTACCATGGGCTCATGGAATCGCTGAGTTAAAGTACTGGTACTGTGTTTAGGCAACAACCAATACGTGGATCGCAGCATGGTTGTCCATTAACGACGGTGATCTCTTACCGAAGAAAACCTACCTAAAGCTTTAAAACGCTACCACTTTAGACCTGTTCGTCAGATCTCCGACCACTTGCATTGTCGTCAGTGATAGAGTAAAACGTTTCTGGCTGCTAGAATCAGCTCTTTGTTAGTGAAACTTGTCTATTTACATTACGTCTTGGTTTCCTACTGAATGCTTTAGAATAAATTAAACTATAATTTTAACTAAATAGATTACGACAAGATTAGAGTGATTATCGGTTTAATTACATTTGCATTCCTGGGTTCGAATATCGAGAACTCTCAAGAACTTTCTCCTATATCATTTGTATGTATCTTTTTTATTTTCTAGGAAATGTTTTTTTCTATGGAAATGATGGCGTTTTTTTGCCGTTTTAACGTTACAATTTTCCACTAATGCTGCAATATAAATTATCTTGCACATTTTTCTATGCGGAAAACGGAACAGATGGGTCTCCTATATACTAAGAGCCCTTGGTATCATTTCGGACGAGCCGACCGTTAGAATATGTTTCAGCAATAAATAATTAACTTTTAATTTAAAGAAGCGATTTGTCTTACACGCCGGCTAAAGTAAACTAAACCGTAATAAATCTTTTGGAATTTATAGTTTGAGAAGACAAAAGGGTCTTTTGGACCCGTGCGATTCTTATATCCAATCTGTTTTATATCAAGAATCTATTTGGCTATTCCACTATGTTTTCTTTAACTCGAAAGGGTTTTTGTTTTATAAAAGCTTTTGTTTTACTTGTTTTCCTATGATAATGGAATCGCTTGAGCTTTATGTACTGTTATCGTGTAATTTATATTGAGGACTAGTGCACTACTTTGCAACCGTGCATGTTAGTGATCTATGAGCCCGAGGTATCGAAATGAAATATTCAACATGAATCCAAAAATGCAGCTCGTTGAACGTCGAAATTCGTCCACCGCAGGTTCCAAGATAGGCCAGCCCACTGAGAAGAAATTGCGAAATGAACTCAGTAGGTGTAATTTGTTGTCTTCCGTGAGATACTTAAATTATAACAAAAATTAGATCTAAGAATGCATGGCATTAACATCTTATTCTCAAGGCGTGACGTCATTTATAAGATTTTGAACGATTTCTGCGAGCTTATTGTAATAGCGTATCGCGTTACCTCTAACAGAGTTACTCAGTTTACTGAGTCTCATCGCTGATAAATCCAGTCTATGCTTATTTCGTATGTTACAATTATGAAAGTCGCTTTTCTTGACAATGTCATTTATATTTTTTCGAATATCGTATTGGACGACTGGTTGAATTAGTGCATCAGCATACGTTTCAGCACGACTCTCCCACGGGTGTGACAATTTTGAGTCACACGCCCGGCCACTGTATAGCCTTTACAAAAACCGAATAAATTATAGATATTCATTTGGACCGGGGATCGAACCCGATAAATCTCGCGGCTTTTTAGGCCTATAACACCCCACTAAGCTACGCAGCTCTCAAAAATTGTTTTATGTGTTAGTCATTTTGAAATAAATAGGTAATTATGGATATGTTTATTTTGGTGTACAATAAAGTGTCTGTAATATTTAAATTATTTTAATGTTATTACTATTAACTCGTCGTCTTTGAAATTCTACACAGTTGTAAGACATGCGCTGGATAGATAACAGAAGGCGACAGATCACCCGCTCCAAAAGTATCTCTAGGGTTGATCACGATCCTCAGACTTGAGGGGCCGACATTTCTTTCATTTGACATTTGTTTTTATTATTATTAATCCTCATTATTTACCGCATTTCCAGGTATGGATTTTCGGCGATGTTTGGTGCTCCGTCTGGCTGGCAGTGGATGTTTGGATGTGTACGGCGTCCATCTTGAATCTATGCGCGATATCTCTTGACAGATATGTGGCTGTTACGAGACCGGTCAGCTACCCTTCCATCATGAGCAAGAAGAGGGCGAAAGCTCTGATTGCTGGCGTGTGGGTGCTGTCATTTGTGATATGCTTCCCACCTTTAGTGGGATGGAAAGATAAGAAGGTGAGTTATGTTTATCTTTGGTTTTAATACTGGTTTATGGTTATAATTTATTAAACAAACAAACCTGATTATTTAGGGTCTTTCAATAATAATAATAATATGGCGGCCATTATCTTTTGGCGACATCTGTGAAATCTGTTTTTTCTTATCCAGCCAGTGATGCCAAATCACCATGGCAAGTTACACAGTATAAGGTGTAGTGTTCCTTAGTGTGAACGTTGCGCGCATTGCGCCTATTTTATGGCAGACGTGGTGGCCCTTCAAAGCCTACTCTCCAACGATTGCTAAATGTGAGACAACCAGTTCGATAAACATCCAACCACCTTTACGTTAAAGGAACGCAAGGTCAGCCGAGAACGTCGCCGCTGTACGTGAGAGTGTTCAGGAGACTCCGGGACAGTCGATATCTCTCTGCGTATCTCTCTTTCAACTCTATTTTTTTATGGTATAGTGGACAACGGAGCAAGAGGGTCTCCTAATGGTCAGAAAACAGCACCACCCAAAGACAATCGCGCCACAATCCACGCTTTGATTGTGTTTCACTCAGCGAAACACCGTAGAAGTACCCTTTAATATCCTACAATTCCCGCTTGATGCTGAGTATTCTGTGAGTACGTGGTATCGCTTTAGAAGAGCCGGCCTAATGAGTGCGTTAGCATATGCTTCAGCATGGCTCCCCGCGGGTGCAGAACGGTTAGACGATTTTGTTCTTACCGAAATTAAATGTCATTACAGTGAAATGAATATTTTATGAAAATCCTTAATGCAGATTTATCTTGTTTTCACTGTGATCCTACGTAAATCTGGGATAATCTTTTCTTTTGTGTTTAAATAGATGTTAATAATATTTGGCGTTCGTTTTAAATCCATTCAGAACAGACCCTTTTCGTAATTCAGACATTTTTCTTATAAATTCCGATGTAAAACACCTTACATATGTCTTGAAAGTAATAAAGTATAAGTGTGCCGTCTTTGTGAACAAAGGCAACTATGAAAAGAACTGAGACAAAGGCATAATAAATACAAAAGAATCTTAGTTTTAATCGGAATACTGAAGTGACTATTTTTTTATAATACTAGATTAGCCCGGCAGTTGTCTTGTCATATGATTTTCACCCGTGGGAGAGTCATGCTGAAGCATATGCTGACGCACTAATTAGGCCGGTTCCTCCGAAATGATACCACGGCCTCACAGAATAGGTTTGTTGCCGTTACAGTTGCATTGCTGGCTTTTTTAAGCGTCACTTTTAAGGGATTCCGATGTCCTCACTCACTCTGCGAAACACAGTACAAGTACTGTTTCACGCTGAGTGTTCTTTAAGCCCGTGGTACCACTTCAGAGGTACTGGCCCAATTAGTGCGTCAGCGTATGCTACAACATGGGTCTCCGGAACGTAATTCGGACTGTAGCGATCCCCATATATCCATCCCTTAACTTATTTATATTCTTAAATTGCCTTTCATTTGAAGAAAGATACACCTGAAGTTTACGATTTATACCTGCACCTAAATTTCACAATCGAACATCTAGGCAGAATACAAAGTTTCATCCGTATGACTTC
Organism: Delias oraia; assembly: GCA_018230265.1. Taxonomy (NCBI): domain Eukaryota; kingdom Metazoa; phylum Arthropoda; class Insecta; order Lepidoptera; family Pieridae; genus Delias; species Delias oraia. The sequence goes on from DWCF01003945.1 coordinate 14,342, forward strand.
GATATTTGTCATTCCACCACTGAGCGATTTTAAAGACACATTTTGCCACCCTTTTCATAAAAAAACGAGCAAGAGCCTCTTCTAGGATAAGCAGTTCTTCACACGTGGACACTCCCGGTACCTACTGGGTCGCATGGGCGTTTTAGAGGCATAGGCTAACTTACATATTCAATTTTTCAGCCTACAGACGCAATGGATTCTCAGGAGATACACCCACCCTGCCCTTGGACCTGTGAGCTGACGAACGACGCGGGATACGTGGTCTACTCAGCATTGGGCTCTTTCTACATACCGATGTTTGTGATGCTCTTTTTCTATTGGAGAATTTACAAAGCCGCCGTCAGAACCACCAAAGCCATCAACCAAGGTTTCCGGACCACCAGAGGTTAGATATAAGCAGCATATTAAGTTGTAATTTGATTTTTCACGTCCACTTAAGAATAATCACAGTAGGAAGAAACTCAGTCGATTTTATTTTTGCTGTTTTCTGTTAGATACGATTGCCTAATCAAATGAACTTTAACAATATTTTATAAGATATTTACAAAGATGATTAAAAGACTGGTAGTTATTATGTAATAAAATGTATCGTGTTTAAATGACAGATATCCTATATAAATATATTATAAAGCTGAAGAGTTTGTTTGTTTGTACGTGCTAATCTCAGGAACAGCTGGTCCGATTTGAAAAATTATTTCAGTGTTAAATATTCCATTTGTAGAGAAGGCTATAGGCGGTATTATATTTAAAAAAAATAGGAATCCTTACAAAAAATCCAATAATGTTTCCCAATGTGATAAAAAATGACTCAAAAAAGTCCTTACTTTGCGCTGCGTAAACTATTGATTGTTACCTATTTTTTTTAAAGTTAGAGATCGTTGCTAAACGCCAATGTAACCCGAGGGCCAAAAATTGCCATATAAAGATCTAGCAAAAAGGTATTTGTGTCTATTAAAATTATTATTTGTTGTTTAAAATACCGTGCGAGGCGGGAGTTAACTACTGGTATAAATATACGTTTACTTGAATTATTTCAGGCTTAGGAAATCGATTCGATGACAACCGCCTCACACTGAGAATACACCGAGGCCGTGGCTCGGCGAGGCCACACGGTTCACCGCTGTCTACTGCTTCCAATCATTCCACCAGCACCTCCTTAAGCGCTTCTCCCGAGAGATTGAGAAGGTAAATCATATTTTATTAGCTTTGAGCCATGAGAATCTTTCAAAGACCGTACCCTTTTTATTATTCAACGACACCCACGCCACATTCTGCGCATTAGTTGTGTTGCCGGCTTTTTAAGCTGCTTAAACGGCACTTTCAAGGGCCTCCGATACCCTCACTCACACTGCGAAACACAGTACAAGTCACGTTTCACGTTGAGTATGCTGTGAGCCTATGCTATGAAGACAAGTCGGCGCAATTAGTGCGTTAGCATATGCTTCAGCATGGATCTCCCATGTCTACCTACGCCTTAAAGACTGGAAATAAACCCAGCTGTGCCTAAATTACATATCCTAGAAGAGCTGTGACGTCACTGTAGCTTACAATAATATGTAACTATTACCAAATATGCAGATTCTAATTATAGTAGATGGTTTTAGCAATAAATATATTGTTCTTACATTCATTAAAGCAAATAAGCCTATTAATTAGATTTGAATTTTTAATTTCAGACATTCAAGTGCCCGTCGCGCCCATGAGAAGATTAAAATCTCCATATCCTATCCATCATCAGAGCAAATATGCCCATTGGAGAACTCCAGGTCCCCGAGCAGGTCACCCAGCCCGTCGCTCTATGCTGTACACTATGAGAGGGATGGGAGAGAATTGACAGAGAGTAGACTGAGAGTTAGACCGCATCTTACACCTGGAACCCTTTACGATGAGCTAGAAGATAAGCCTCGTACCAGAAGAATGGGGAAGAGAAATATAAAAGCACAGGTTCTAAAAAGCTGCGAAAATTTTAACCTTTAACTAAGTAGATATATCTTAGTACTTATAAATGATTAAAAATTTGAACAGTACTTTGAACAGTGTTTTGTGGAAATAGCTTAAGGCTTGATATATATAGTTCACACGTTCGAATGTCTTAGCTGATTTCCACAAGCAACGAAACCCTTTTTAATGAAATATGGGAGGTAACCATCATTATTCATCTTTTATCGCATCAATTACGAGGAATGTTTTGACAGTTGTTTGCATTAAAACCTGCTCCTGAATTTCATTGTCGAACATCGAGGCAGAATACTAAGTTTCATCCGTATCACCTCGATGTTTGTAATTCCACAACTAGGAGTTTTTAATGCATTATGTGCTGTGCCCTCTGTGACATCAACTGCCTGCAGTGGTATTTATTCCCAATTCAATACTATTTGGGGATTTACAAAAAAGAGCTTAGCTATCTCTGAAAGATCGGCAACGCATCCACTGCCTAGCAGGCTGCGTGTCCTTGGGCGGAGACCCGCTTATCCTGGATGAGCCTACTGCTCGTTTCCCTCAATTTTCATAAAAAAAGCAGGAGGCTCACATGATCTAAGTGAAGCACCGCCTATAGACATCCTTAGTCAAAGTTGAGCCTTTGGAGTAGGTGCGCTCTCTTTGAAGATCCGCAAGATTTATTGTTATGTAAATACTGCAGGCAGCAACATATTTAACCCGCTTGTACCTACGCTAAAAAAAAAAATTGTTAATATAAATACGAAAATGATAATTTATTCGCATGTGTCTTCCAGGTGAAAAGATTCCGTATGGAAACGAAGGCAGCTAAGACTCTCGGAATAATCGTCGGTGGTTTTGTCTTTTGCTGGCTTCCGTTTTTCAGCGTGTACGTCGTGAGAGCTTTTTGCGGCGACTGCGTGACACCAATCATCTTTTCCATACTCTTCTGGCTGGGCTACTGCAATTCAGCTATCAATCCTCTTATATATGCGCTGTTTTCTAAGGATTTCCGGTAATTGTAGAGTTTTAAGAACTATAAACACTTCAGTTTTAGGTAGATAATCTATAGTGATATTATAAAGAGGTAAATTTTTGTGTTTGGGACAGTGTACCTAAGGGTAATCCTGGATCTACGCAACTGATCTTATTATACCAATAGAAAGCTATGTTATTTGTGAGTAATATGAACCCGAACCCATAACATATTAACCCGGAAAATTAAAGGGCTTTTGCAAAGTCAAAGAAAAAACTGTTGTTTCTCACAAACGCTGCCTTAACGATAAACCCGTACATCACCTAATCAAAGAAATGGTAAAAGCAATATATGTAATCAATTAAATAATGTTTTTCTTACAGATTCGCATTCAAGAGGATAATATGTAAGTGTTTCTGTGCGGGAGGCGGTTCAAGGCGAGATTCGGACGGCGCGGATACAACAGTCGCAGTCCGAAGGAACAGACCTGCTCATGGACATTCGCATTCGCTGGACGATGACGCGCCAGCTGCTAACAACAATAGGTAATTTGCTCCCAATAATTATCGAACAAATAAGATTGTATCATAAGAAATTCATCAAATAAACCGCATTTATATTATATATGTATTTATATTTTAGTTTAGGTGTTAAGATGGTACAAACAAACATACATTTCCATCGACACACTAAACTTAAGCTTCTTTCGTCGTCAAAATCATTTT
>DWCF01003946.1:0-17977 GCA_018230265.1 Delias oraia
TTACGTTATCAATGACGTCACGGGTCAACGATCTTTTGTGTCAGCAGTAAAGGCTATTTTGAATTAGGTTAGTGCATTAGTCGATTAGAGTATGCCGCTTAAGCGGCATTTTTAATGGCTCTGTGAAACACAGTACAAGTACCGTTTCACGCTGAGTATTCTGTGAGCCCGTGGTACTATTTTGGACGAGCCGGCCCAATTAGTGCGTCAGCATATGCTTTAGCATGGCTCACCCACGGCTGCAACAGTATTAAGATACTGTCAAGCCCTTACAGAGACCGAATAAATTATAACTTAAATTATAATTGTCCAGACCGAGATTCAAACCCGATACCTCGCGTTTCATGATACTTTTTTAAAACCTTTAAGGTACAAGGCTCATACAAATTTAAACTTAAAAATAATCATTAGTTATTAAAATACAATAAATGAAGCAACAAAGACTTTTTAATTAAATATAAAAACAGAATTGCGTCAGAATTTCAACAACAAAAAAAAATGTATTGAATGTCTTACTTAATATTACTTATCGTAATGGCGTGGGAACTCGATATAGGTACATTGGAGTAACCAGACACTGAGTCTAAGCGATACAGGTCTACAGAGTCCCATTCCTAACCTGCGGGAACCTTTTTAATTATAACTTGTTAGATTCCGAAGGCAGTTTAGAGATAACTTCAACCAAAAAATTGCACCCGAGGGAGAGCCATAGAAAAGCATATGCTGACGCATTAATGGGGCGGCTAGTTCGAAATGATACCACGGGCTCACAGAATACTCAGCGTGAAATTGTAGTTGTACTTGAAACGGAGCTTCTACTTTGTTTCGCTGGAGGTCCTTAAAAATATCACTTGAGTAGCGTAAAAAGTCGGCAACACAAAAAATGTTGCAATCCGGGAACAAACCAAGTGTTGATGCAAACAATAATAATAATATGAAATAAAACAATAAATGAACTCAAGGGCCGCTGACTGTTTTATTATACTATATCAGCAACGAAGCAAGTGTGTCTCCTCTATGGTAAGACATCACCACCGCCGATGGACGATCGCGCCACCCGCACTTTGCTTTTTATAAACCGATATTTAACAACAATTATAATTTTTTTTTTCAAACCGACGATTAAACTCGTAACCTCTCGCTTCGTGTTAGATTTATAAGACCATTTCGGTACGAGGCTGTATAATATTTTAATTACAAAGAAGGTTCTATATTTATTAAAACGATAGATATTTACAAACGAATTTTACTACACTTACATGCTTGATATGTGTAAATGTTCGTATGGCGTGGCTTGCAAGAGCTTGTCACAGATCGAGATACCTCAAGTAATTTAAAGCTTATAAATAAGATTATGCTAAGATTTGCAAATATGTAAATTGCGAAGATTAAATGATAAATTAATTATAAACTTCTACCTATTCATACTTAAAAATAATTGTAATAAAATTTCGACCACCTGACGAACAGTGTATTCACGCATACACACACACATTCGCACATTGAGGGAGCGGCATACAATACTAACTTTTCTCAAATTCTAACGGAAAACATGTTTAATTCAGCGAGATTTGCAATCCTATACAAAATCTAGGCCACAGCGAGTATGCGTTCGGTATGCAGTCTTTGTTTTGTAATTGCCGTAACTTAGTCGCTATAATACGTTGTAGAATTATGTTGTAACTTTTAAGAGGTTATTGTTTGGATTTTAAAGACAAAAAATGTGGTTTTGGGGTTTTATGGCTCTGTGGTTTTATAGCATTGAAGATGTTTAAAACATAACTAAAAAGAAAATATATTTACTATTTATATATACCGAAGTATTGGGCAGAATAATCTGTCTTTATATTTAATAAAAAACAAGTCTTATAAGTTTGACATGTCAGTGTATCCGCTAAAAATATACCTACCAATTTTGATATACCATTGTTTAATAGATTAGCTATCATTTATAAACTGTTCACTTATTTAAGAAAATATTAAATATATTACTTACTTATATTATGATGATAAGTACTTGTATAATATTCAAATAAATAAGGCTTATAACTCACTGGCATGATCGTCATCTAACAGGTTGTGGTAGCGATGCTGCTTCTCAGACGCCTCGAGTCTCATCATCACGCCGGTGTCAGCACCGCATCGCGAAATCTGGAATTTTTTATTGCAGTTCTTAGTAATTGGACTTTGTGACGTAATTCATGTACTTGAACTGTGTTTCGGAGAGTGAGTGAGGATATTGGTAAAAATTCGGCAACAAAACCAAGGCGCGGACTGTGGCGCGGTTGTTCATGGATATACCATATAGGAGACCCACCTGCTCCGTTGTCCGCTATAGAATAAAAAAATATATATAAATTTTTCATGTTGGGTTAGTTTGTCGCTATTTAATCAATTTTTGTGAAATTTTTTTTTCTTATGATTCAACAATGATTCATGCAATTTAAACTATTTTAACACTATCATCTACTTTTCAATATATACATTACACAGGAAAAAAACAAACTTTTTTTGTTGCATGAAGTTTTTCTTTTGTCGTTTACTAATGTTAGTAAGCTGATTTTAAACCTACCCTCGAGATTTTTTGTAGCAGCTGTAATTAGTGATACACAGATACCATCTTGAATTTACATTAAGTTGTCAATATATTCTATCAATAGCGATGTAACTGAACTAGTCCCTTTTTAAATTTCATTGTCTTCCTCAAGAAGGACGTGATTAAATAATCCCGATTGTTTTTGTTCTGTTTGCGGAGAATATATTGTCGTTTAAATGTGTCGGACTTTGTGAAAAAGGCATACTTCGACTACTTTGGGTTTCCGTTGCCAACAAACGCTAAACCTTGGATACCAAAGTTTGGTATGTAAAAGTTGTAATAATGTCTATAATAATAATAATAATAATGTACATAAATATAGGTATAATTTCGTTGTAAAGTTTAGTTTTATTAGCACCTCATCCTCAATAAACGGTATGGCCCGACACGATAGAAGATGAACTAAATCTACCAAATCACCCGTTTTTACTTTCATGCTGAAGCATATGCGGACGCACTAATTTTACCGACGCGGACTCTGGCGCGGTTGTCGATGGGCGGCAGTGTTCTCTTACCATATAGGAGACCCACCTGCTCCATTTTCCGCTATACCATAAAAATAAACTAGAGAAAACAATATAAGTATTTACGGATAATCAATGAGTTTTCAAGTGATATTGCAGAGCGTGTTAGGTGACAGTGCAGATACAGAACAATGCGATTTCACACTGGGTCACAACTCGCATCACAATACAGTATTGTTCATATTGAATGAAACTGTGCAAAACATATTAAAAACGCTTAGAATCGCGTTTTAAGAAGCATTTTTTAAAACAATTGTTAGTTTTGCTGAGCTAAATTGAATGAAACTACTTTGGAATACCTGCAGAGATATTTCTAAACTCAAGCATATGTCCCTACCCCTAAAATGTCGGCAACGCATCCGCGTCCCTGCACATGCTGGATGTCTTGCAGGCGGGGAAAGTTTTCATAAGAATTATTTTTTAAGGCTATACTTAGTGAGCATTTAAGAAATGTAAAAATAATGTAGGAAGTGATATGGTAAGAGAACACCGCCTCCCATGAACAACAGCGCCACACTGCGTGCATTGGTTGTGTTGCCGGCTTTTTACGCAAATTAAGTGTTATATTTCGGGTTCCGATATCTTCATTCACTCAGCGAAATAAGAAGCCAGAATATGGTTCAGCGTGGCTTTCCCACGGCTGTGATAGTATTAAGACACTCGTTCTTTATACGAGTACTTTACTCGTGAGATACTCGCCCGGCCATTGCCAAACCTTTCCAGAGACCGAATAAATTATATATTAAATAATAATTTTTAATTGTTCGGACCGGGATTCAAAACCGTATCTGGTTTCGCGCTCACGCTCCATGTTAGATTAATAAAACCATTTAGCTACGAGGATCTCAAATATTTTTATGTTATTATTGTTTATAGCTTTTATCTGTTTTATTTAGATATATGATATTAATATTTCGCGCCATTTTTGTGTTATCCATATTACATTTGAAATATGAAGCAAAAGCTAAATACGGTTTCCGAAGGTCATTGATAACAGTGGAATGATAACATTGGATATTATTGTTATCATTACTTATTACAAAAACTAAAAATGATTCGCAACACACACTATTAAGAAATAGTAAAATAATATAATGATAATACTATCTGCATATAAATAACAATGGTTTAAATCTTAGATTGCACAACGGATAGGATAAAAACATTGTAAACTTAATTGAGTTTGCTATTTTACATTGGCTATTAATTTTTGGAAAAATTTAAAAATATCCAAATCGATTCACTAATTTATTTTTACAAATATTCATTTATTAGCATGGTTGTAAATTGAAGGACGGAATAGTTTTGATTGAACTTGAAGGTATCGCGTAATTACTACTCAACTGGCTTAACTTACTGGCTGTTGTGTGGGCACACAACAGCCTCCAATGTATCTTTCAAGTAGACAACCTGGGTACGCAACTCTAAACGTATTTCCAAACCAATACGATTTAGGGACTGAAGGTTTAGAGAGATTTAGAGCCTATTCCTAATGGCCGGCAATCACCCCTCGACCTAGCAGAGGCGCGCGTCCATGGGCGCTTATACTACATGAGCTGCGTTAAAATTTTAATACAATGATACTATGAAGTACAGATAAGATTAGATTATAATATAGATTAGGAGACATAGATATCTTGTCTATATACTATAGTGGTGCCCAAATGCGAGAACAAGACTAGAGTTACCCAGTCTTGGTCTTGCGCCAATACACCTGGTCTTGGTCTTGGTATTGCGCTCCCAGTCTTGGTCTTAGTCTTGCAAGTCTTAAAATTGGCTATGAGACTATTGCTATTTATTAAAGTAAACTTAAAATCTTAGAAAAACCTATCAGAACGGGAATATTTTGAGCTTAAATTAGCATATTTATATTAGACCAACGACATTTATAAATGTCTAAAGATGTAATGAGAAATTCCAAAAATTACTAATAGTTAAAATAGCTGTAATAATGATGCAAGAGTCTTGCAGGCTTCGTCTTGTTCTTGCTCAAGTCTTACATCGTCAGTCTTGGTGTTGATAAAATTAGACGGTCTTGGTCTTGCTCAAATGGCCAAGACTGAATTTGGGAAAGAATTATGTTCTACAATACCTAAATGTTCTGGTTCAGCCCTAAGCGTTCAATGTAGGCCTTTATGTGTCGGCTCAGAGCATTGGGCTATTTGAAATATGGCGCACTTAAAAATTAACAGTAACATTACATCATAAATTTAAATGTATATTTTTTTATTTCCTAAAAAAATAAATATAGATAGCATTCAGTATCCTTTGTAAATGCGGCGTCAAAATTTAATAAAAACAGTAAAATAGCGATATTTATGATTGTCTCTGGTTTTGTTTCAGAAGTTAAAACTACAATTTTATAACTTATTTTTAGACTGTGTCCGTAATTTTGAGATAAAAATTAAAATATAACCTGTTAATATATATGTTCAGTTTTTGAAAGTTTGATTTAAATCGCTCGTAGACCCGTAACTTAAATAAAAGTGTATCTTATCTATAATGAGAATCTTTCACACAGCATTGTGTAGATCAAACAAATGGCGAAAGTGGTTTCATTGCGGGAATCGAACAGACACACCGTTAACGCAAGCAAAAGTGTTACGCCCTTTCTATACTGCTTTAGGCTTTATATTATTACAAAATTAACTTATTACATTATTATTTTATATATTTAAATAAATTATACCTCCTTGAGAAATTATATTCGTAATTACAATTTATACAGTTAACAAAGGTATTATTTCTCAATTGACTGATTAAATTATTTTGACATTATTATAACTAAAGTTACGTCGGTACAATGTTTTGAAATCCCAATTCCCAAACAGTTTTAAACACATCAGACATTATAGTCGTTTAACAAAAAAATAAATTTAGAAGTTACTTTTAGGTTATAAAAACGGGATACATACGGGCAGGATGCGGTCAACCGCCCTTGGACAGGTGAACTCCGTTGGGAAATCGGTTGCTGACCTTTGACGGGTTTGCTCTTTTTGTTGACCCAAGCCGCTAGTAGCAGTCACCAGGACAAATAAGGTGTACTGCGTTGCTCGAATGAGCTTGAAAAAGATTGTATATAAAAATTAAATGCCTAGATTTTAACATCCTAGTAATCGTTTGACATTTTTATCAGTCAACTGATAAGAGTAAAACTGGGTTAATGTTAGATTAATCACGATTCTTTGTATCTTTAATAATACCGCAGATATAAAAGATTGTTGACAGCAGATGAGTTTGTTATTGTTTCAAAGCATTCAGTTGTAATATAACAAATAGAGAAAGAGAGAGCCTGGTGGCTTAAATTTATATTATTGTATTTTTATGTAATTTCTCTCTATGGAAACCCGGCCATGCCTAATTAATATAAAAATTAACTAAATCGGTCCACTCGTATTCTAGCGAGACGACCGAAAAGCAATTCAAATTTTAAATACATAGATTCTCAGGCCATAACTTCCTTTTCCTTGTATACATATGTCCGTTAATACCATTTACTTAATACTTCCGTTTCAAACTTAAATTTGACTTGAAAAGTATAAGAGATGGGAGTTATGGTGTATTGAATGAAAAAAACGGTAAAGCTTACTTTCACTTGATTCTAAACAACTAGATTGACCTCAGTGAGATAAGAGGGTCGCCGACCTCTGCCTACCTGCGAGCTGGTGCAACGTTTGTACAAACGTTGGCAATTACTTTGTAACCGCTTGTCAAACGTACTTAGAAGCACTAGTTTCACAATCTTCATGCCATTACAACTATATAATACCGTCATCGCTTTCACCTCGATGTTTGTTGTTCCACAACTGAGCGTTTTTAAAGCATTCTGTGTCACGAAGCACCTCTCTGTGGTATCAGCTGTCAGCAGGGCTATTTACAAAACAAAACGACTTGGCGACCTTCATGAAAAGAGCGTACATATTCCTTAAAGGCTGGTAACGCACCCGTGGCACTGCAAGGGCCAGGTGTGTCCAAGGGTTGAGGACCGCTTACCCTAGGCGAGCCTGCTGCTCGTTTGCCCCCGATATTTTATTAAAAAAAAACATCGCTTGTAATATTCCAGTTCAAAAAATTTCTGTGAACATTGGAGTATCTTTATTGTTCTTCTTTGATGTACTTTGCTCTTTATATTTTTATATTTTAAATAGGTATCTCACAGAAGCAAAAAAATTACACCCACTGAGTTTATTTCCCCGATTCTCAGTGGGCTTAGTTTGCAACTGGTGGTAGACTCATTTTGACGTTCAACGAGCTGCATTTTTGTATTTATGTAGTAGTGTGTATACACATATTTCTTTATTGAACAGGCCACTTAGACCTCAGTGATAATTTATAAAATGATCATTACATTCTATATGAATAAAGATTTGATTACTGGACCAATATCCCCACATTGAGAAACTTTTTTTTAAAATAGAAGCACACCTAGGATAAGCGGACTTCCGTCTATGGACATCCCCTAGCCCTGCTTGGACACTGGTCTGTTACCGTTCTAGGAGCAAGTACGGTCGTTCTTGAAGGTTTCAGAGTCGTATTAGTTTCAAAATACCTCTGCAGACAGCTGATTGGGTACACAGTGGTGGCCCGCGGCACAAAATGCGGCACAGTTGTCAGACGACATCGAGATTATACTGATGAAACTTTGAATGAAACTCGAAATAAAATTTTTTTAAACTCCGACATAGTTTTACTTGTCAATACGGACAATGGCTTGTAGCATCTATTATACAAACGTATTGCCGTGGTTCCCACATATGAAAGGGCTCATATGGACATATAATACTATTAGGGGAGAAATTTAACTTATTATCCGATGTCATATACATGGTATGTCAGCGGTTTACCTAAGAACATAAGCTATAATAGCAATACCAGTTTGTGGAGGTCACCGCCCGCTAGCAGAGGACGCGCGCGCGCTTATGGCACCGCTTTTTTAACAACTTTAACCTTTCTTACATATGCCTTTTTGAACGCTTTTTATGGGATAGAGATTTTAATGATGTTACGTTTTAAGATTTAAGATTTTACAAAGAAAAACTAAGAAATATTTGTGGTGGAAGGCAGTGGTAATGGCCTTAGAGGTAAACCACATATGACTTAGTACATAGGAAAATACTTGCGAGAAAAGGATACGTAAAGAGCTGGAAAGTTTTGTAATTGTAGGCACAAAGAAAAGGTTATTCAGACCAAATGATTTAAATAAAGAAAGTAAATCAATTTTATCTGTGAAATCATTATTAAAGTCACATTTGTATGTGACAAATATTAGCTTATTGCTCTTAGAAATTTTGATTAGGTAAGGTACTCTAAGGTACCCAGAAAAGATTTAACAGTTGGTGCTAGTGGGATATATACACATAGTAGTATATGTCTTATTAATTCTACACAAGCCACCTCACAAATACATTCCACAGAACAGTCGACAATATTAGTGCGTTCTTTGTATTTATTAAATTGTTTTAAAAGTAGGTATAATATAGCTTTCTTCTTTGGCAAAATTTCTGTTGAACGAGCCTTTTTAAATGGTTAAAACGGCATACAGGTGCTTTTTTATAGTATAGCACACATTGGAGCAGGTGGGTATCCTATATGTAAAGAGAACACCGCCGCCCATGGAAAACCGAGCAACAGTCCGCGTATTGGTTGTGTTGCCGGCTTTGTACTCCGCTTATGTGGCCCTTTTAAGGGCCTCCGATATCCTCACTCACTCTTTGAAACACAAAACAAGTACCGTTTCACGCCAAGTATTCTGTGTGTATTCTTCAGCATGTGCTTCTATCATGGGAAAAGACAGCATACAAAATATTGTAGTGAGGTAAGAGATTCCATGTACACATGTTTGACTTTTCAGGTAATGGTGCCATATTGTATACTCACAAATAAAGAATAATGAAATATAGGTTATTATTATTATATGTTTTAGGTGATAAGGGATAAATAGATGATTTGAATACAATTTCTGAATAAATTTATTTTTCATGTCAACATGATCAAGTTCTCTTTAGATACCAGATAGATGAGAATGTACCTACTTCGGTTGTAATTAGGTACTTGTTGGTGGTTAGTTACTAACTACCATTATTAACTTAAATTTATATAATTTTAATAATTTATATAATTTAAATAGCCAAGGTCCTATGTATTATACTGGGTAGTAAATAATAATAAATCGATTTACATAAGTAATAACTTATACCTAGACGTGACATGACGTCAAGACAGATGATGTCGACGGCCTTGAGATCAGTTTTACTTTCCGATATAAAATTTATTTATTTGTCCCTAATGACGTGGGATTCAATTTCCGTGTTCTGAAATGTAGTTTTTTTAAAGTCGATTTGTATATTGCACTGATAATGTATTGTTATGTCTACCTAGATAATCCAAGAATATTTTTCAATAATCTCTTTTTAAGTTAGCCTCTAGAAGTTATAATATTAGTAAAATAATAAATAAATTACCAAGTTGAAGTTCGGAGACTGCGTCACGCGATTTAAATTTAAAATTTGACTTCGTTAGGATGCCAACCGTTAAAATGGAGACGAAGGTTTTATTGTTATTAAATACTAATAATATATTTAAATCTGTTGCTTATTTTTAATAAAAAGAAATGTAAAACACTCACGACAAGACAATTCGGAAAATCCAACCGTTGAAAGTAAGTTTTACTCAAAATTTAACGGAAAAATCTCGAGAAAACTTTAAACAAATATTTTCACAAATTCACAATAGTATTAACACACACTTAGATTCACTTCATAGTATTTAAAATCTATTCAAAACATCTATACGTGTACACGTAGAGAGTTTTGATATAAAATTATAATAATTACAAAACGAACGTCAACCTACATTGAGTCTTTGAACGATACTGGCGGCCATAGAATGATAGACGAAAAATGCCGACGCGAAATGGGGACCGGGGGAGACACAAGCCGTAAACCAATTGAATATCTTATAAACTGTAATTTTTATTTTTACATAATATGCATGAAACAATAAGCTATTAATATGTATAAATAGAAAATAAAGTTATATTAAACACAATATTTAATATATTGATTGTTTAGTTTAATAAATTTTTGGTTTTATTAAAAAACAAAATATCATTTTGATTTGTTCCACTAAAGAAAATCACTTTAACCAAAACATAAACAACAATCATTGGTGTTATTTTTTCTTGTCCGATGCCCAAGTGAATTCGATGTTACAAAAACATCACTTTTCATAACATTGGATTCACTTATTTGCGTATTGAAACGACACTTTTACTATAATTTTTTATAGGCAGTGCTTTTTTAATGTAAAATATTAAAATTTTAATATTATACCTATCTACCTACATATACCTAACTGTTCGGCAGTTAGGTCTTGCTCGAAAAATTAACTATGTTTCGCATCCTAGATATTGTTAGAAAGTATTAATTGTTTCAGATTATTTTAGATACGGAAACATTGAAACGTCTAGCTATCTTTCATATAGAATATATTATTTAACTGCCAGAAGTTACAAATACAATGTAGTTAGTACTATGTCTATTGAATTTAGAGAAAGGGCAAAATTCTGCTGTTTGCCCCAGTTTACCAAAGTACGAAGCACTAGTAGATATTAATTAAATAATATAAATAAAATACAAGGAAGATCGCGGAGGAGAGGTCGCGGGCAACCGCTGGATCAATATCGCTCAAGATCGTAATAGATGGGTGTCTTTGGGGAAGCCTATCTCCAGCAGTGGACTTGGTAGGCTGATGATGATGATAATAAAATCTATATATTTTAAAAAAGTACGGTTAGTTACACGATATAAATCAAGAAGACTTAGACAAATTATAATGAAAATTGGTGTGGTGGTAGTTGACATTCTGGACTTACATATAGACTACTTATCCGTTTAGTGTATCAGTGTTTTTGTACAAGTTTTTATTTGGATATATAATTGGTTTTGATAAATTAAGATTATATTCTGATTTCAGACGTCCATTCTGAAGCAATATTTTTTTTTTATAATAGCAAATAATACTGGTAATTTCATAAAAAAGGTAATATATATATATATATAATAAAGGTAATAAAAAAGGTATGTGCCATGTGCAAATGCACATGGTATCCAAGAACGTTAATAACAGATGGCACGAGATCAAATGTTGACATCTGCTGCAGTTCCAGCCCGGCCAATCATTCACCTGTGAAACCGGTTAGGTAAATGTGAAAAGACAATTTTCAATAGCATTCAACACTTACAAGAACTACTCAGTACGAGAAGTATCTTTAAATAATATTTAAATCTTATATTAAGAATAAGAAAGGTCGCAGGAAGACACTGGAAGCAGGTCGCCTCCGATAGGCATTCATGGAGGTCTAGGGGAGACGCCTATGTCCAGCAGTGGACGTCTTACGGCTGAAATGATGATGAATGATGAAGACAGGCCGTGCTATAAAAAATAGTTTTTGGAATTCTCTTTAAAGCGGCCTTTACAGCTTCATGCGAGCGGGGAAAAAATAAAGTCGCCTGTTTTTTGACCATTCTTAGATTTGGAAGTGTTCGTGAACAGTTTGTATGCGATCTTACGTGAAATAAAGAGGTTAAAGAAACTTTTTATTCTCTTTTCATATTCAAAACTGTGCCTTGCAAGCGTGTAAATGAGATATTCTAATATCTAAGAAGAAGTATTTATACCTTTTCGGCTAATGCATTAGTTTTTTGTTTAATGTGTATGAACCGTGGAGGAGAAACAGTTAAAAAATCTAGTTTAATTATATTGAAAGTTAAACATATATCACTAAAGTATTCTCACACTGTGAATTGGACGGAATTTAAGTAAGAACCTAAATAAAATATCAATTTATTTTTCTGAACAATGAAGAAGGTATATGGTAAAAGAACACTACCGCCCGGGGACAACTGAACCACAGTCCACGCTTTTCGTAGTGTTGCCGGCTTTTTACGACGCTTAAGCGACATAATTTCAATGGCCTCCTTAATAAACTCACTCAGCAGAAAACACTATAAGTACGGTTTCACGCTGAGTATTCTGTGAGACCGTTTTATCACTTTGGACGAGCTGGCCCTATTAATACGTCAGCATGGGTCTCTCACAGTTTAAAATCATAATGTAATATGTATAATTATAATATATAATAGGGTCTTAAAATAATTTGAATAATTTTTTTTTTAAAAGTCACATTAGTGAGATTGGCCGTGTTGTCCTTCGCATTCTTAATAATAAAAAATGAATGAGACGCGAGCCAATGTAGAACCTCAACGAATAAAAAAATTATATAAAAGCAGTAAGTACCTACTACTAGAAATGCCAGCACAAAAACTGGATTTGCATTAAATTTTTTGCTCAAAGAATTTCTTTCAAAATATACTTTTAAATTAAAGAAGATTTTTTTTTAAATTGTGAAACAAACGAGCTAGTCCATACTGGGCCGCGGATGCACTGCTGGCCTTTTTGGCTTGATTCCAAGTCAAGATCTTTCCATGTTAGACATTTACAGTCGTTAATATTCCTCCTCTCTCTCGCTTATATGCCTTTGATAGAATTTTATTACAGTGAACAAGTAGTGGATACAATCATCATCATCATCAGCCTATCAAGTCCACTGCTGGACATAGGCCTCCCACAAAGACACCCTAATAGGATCTTAAGCGATTGTTATTGATATTGTGGGTACAATAAATGTAGATAAATTTCATACTTAAAGAATAATAAAATTCCTTGAAAAAAGTACTTCTCGATTAATAGAATAGGAATCACAATATATCATGACAATTTTATAGCAATATGCAAAGATATTTCCAAACCAATACAACTTCGGGACCTACAAAAAAGAGCCGGCCCTTTAAGGCAACGTACCCGCGGCTCTGCAAGGGCTGGGGGCGTCCATGGGCGGGGGACAACTATTTTAGGTAAATCTCGAGCTCGTTTGCCATAGTTTCCATAAAAAAAACCATTGTAAAACTTCGAGTGCAGTATTTAACCATAGGCTCTTGACCCCTATCAGCAATCGTAAGCCTCAAGCGACATAGAATGCCTATTGTAACAGAGTAGTCACAGCGACATAACATTTCCTTGCTTTAGTAACAAGGTCTTGCGGTTGAAATGAAACAATCAGATATGGTAATAGATACTTCGGGACAATTGTTATCCTTCATTTGAAACGGTAATTACAGTAATAGTAAGATTATTTATTAAGAAATCAATAAAATGTACTAATTACGAATCTGAAACATAAAAACCTTAAAATGGCGAAGAAATCCTTTGTAAAAATTATAATGATAATTTAGACAGATCACATTCTAGCTGAAGGAGTGTAAAATCGTAAATAATCTTATTTAATTATCGATTAAGATTCATAAATTTTGGAATCGTTAGTGGAACGGTATTATGGTATTTTATGGTATATCGGACAACGGAGCAGGTGATGATATGGGAAGAGGAAACCGCCGTTGTGTTGCCGGATTTGTACGCCACTTACCAAAGCGGCATTTTAAGTACCTCCGATATACTCACTCACTTAGCGAAACACAGTAGTAGAAGCACCGTTTCAAGTACAACTACCATTTCACGCTGAGTATTCTGTAAGCCCGTGGTATCAATTCGGACGAGCCGGCCCAATTAGTGCATTACTATATACTTCAACATGACTCTCCCAAGGGACAACAAGACTCGCTCAGTTACTAGCAAGCCTTTCCAAAAACCGATATAATTCAAATTATATATTGTATTAGTATTGTAAGTACTTAACAATTTGAAATTAAATTGAAGTGAAACTCATTTGTTTTTACGACAAATCCATAATACATCCGTATTAGGTATGTGGGCGTCATAATATGTAAGATTTATAACAATTATTACATAAACAATTAATATTCATCGCGGGACATGTCAGGAAATTATAAACAGTCGATCGTGACAGGAATCTCGTGTGTCGCAAGATGGCCGCTCGCATTCAACTGACTTCCTTTGAAGTTTCACTGCATTATTCAAAGAAAACAACGTGGCCGAGTTGTTTCGTAAGCGACCGTGAACTCAGGGATACCGGGTTGAATTCTGATCTTATTGAATAAAAATTTAAAAAATTATCACTTATAATTTAATTGAGTAGTCTGTGTGTCCGTGGTATCATTTCGGACGAGCCGGCCCATTTAGTGCGTCACCACTTCAGCAAACCTTTCCCACCGGTAAAACAGCCCTTCCAAAGATCGAACCTTGTACCTACGAGGTCTTACAAGTATCATATTCTGTGATTCTGTAACATCGACGAGTCGGCTCAATAAATATGGAGCCAGCCTATTCTTCCTGGATCTATGATAAGGGGACCTTTTCTCTCGTTGATTCAAATACCTTAGTATACGTTTATAATCTGATTGATCAGAGATGTTAACCTATTTATCGTGTCGTTAAGTTTCCATTCGTAAACTAGTAATGAGACGCCCCGCGGCGCCGCTCGGTACGAACGCGCCGGGATTATAATACGTCTTAAGTATATCTTAACATCGTATAACTAGAATTAAAGACAATTCAATACTCTTCTAATATAATTATTATAACCAGACTGTTTCTAGTCTACTAAAATCTTTGTTTATAGCTTTTTTTACCAATTAAACTTTGATATTCTTTAATATATATAATTAATTGTGATAAATAGAGGATTTTGTACGAAAATCAGAAACGCTCATAGGCTGGACCCTAGCGAATACTTTTTTATGACTACAGGGAGGCAAACTAGCAGGAGGCTCGCTTAGAATAAAAGGCCACACGGCCCACTCCCAGCCCTGCAGCTCCTTCCCCCTAGCACTTGGTTGAGGGTGCGATGCCGGAAAAAGCGGGAGAATAGACGAACACTGCTCCGTTTTCCGCTATACCACAAATATATATATAGTTTATTTATGCATTTATGTTTGCAATTTGCATAAATGTTTAGAAATTGTTATTATACTAAAACCTTACATTCTCTTTTCTGATGTATTATACTCCTATTATTTTGAAATATATCTTACACTAGATCATATGAATTACATTCACTTGACGCAAAATAGATTGCTCGCTTGCCTTGGCCTCCCTCCTGTCATTCATTGCTTTTTTATACATACATAGATAGATATATCTATACTTAATTAAAATCTCCCCAGTTTGTAGGGCTAAATAGAGCTAAAGGGTTGCTTACGGGTTCCCCTATTTACCCTTAATTTGAAAATTCTAATTTTTACTAAACCTATTTTTATATAGCTACAGTAGTTATGTATGAGTATTGTAACTGTTTAATTGAAATTTATAAAATATTGGTTTTGAAGAGGCTTGACAATACTCGGGCACCTGTCTTAGCTCTGTCGTTACCGAGGGAGAGTCATGTTATGTCAGAGACCCCAAAATATGTGAAATGGTATATATTCTTTATCTCGTTGAGTAATTGAAGATACTAGAGGCCAATAAAGTAAAAAAAGTTAAAATAAAAAAATAGAAAACCTCACTTTTAAGAAAATTGTTAAATTGAAAAAGAAAACCTATATAACTATTTTCCTGTAAAATTATTAAAATAAAGTATTATACACTAATTATTTAATGATTCACAAAAATTTGATTGAATTTGAAAAATTCACAAAATGATCATAATATCATTGCTAATCGGTAATACATTCATAATCTGAACATACGCAATAGCATAGACTATTGTTACCAGTGATCAGACTCAGTAAAGTAAGTAATTCTTGTAGAGGTAATGCGATACGCTTTTACAATAGGATCCCAGAAAATACATTTAAACACTGTTAAGGGACGTTTGTGTGATAAAGCAAACTATAGTGTTAATGATTTTGTAAATTATGTCACGCCTGGAGGATAAAATTTTTATTTTATAAATTTTTTTTGACAGTAAGCATAATTTTTTATTTACATAAATCTTATGTGATCAAAAAAGGAATCAAACATAAGACTTTTGACCCCGTTACATCTATAGATCGTCAGTTGGCCAATTTATAAGGCCTCGATGATTCAGATTGTTGAGGTCAGTGGGCACCACAATAGGCCGAAGAGGTTAACCACGTCTCAATACGGATAAGCTCTATAATAGGCAATATCCCCTTGTGTTCACGTTACTACAACCAAAACCCAAGCATAGATCTTTTATATAAAAAATATCGCATCGCATTTACTGCTTATTGCCGTGAAGTGCCGGCTTAGAATTGTGCTTTTCCATATCATCCCTTGGGTGTCGTAATAGGCGACTAAGGGACAAACCAGAGGGCGGCGTCCTCCGCGTACTTCAAAACCTAACTGCGATCCTAACCCGCCTACAAAGCGCAGCAATTATGGCAAATACCCCCATCATGAAAAGCTCTATACATATCAGGCTCCCCAAGGTATGCATGGAGGTCCGAAGAGGAGGCCTTTGTCCAGCAGTTGACGTCCTACCTCTGCAATGATGATTAATTTATTGTAATGTTATCTATAGGATTAACTTTCAACCACCGCTGATGCATACGCTGACACACTAATTATGCCAGCTCGTACGGAGTGAAACACGGGCAGACAACATCAGCGTCTTTGTTATTGAACACATTGTACTTGAAACGGTGCTTAGACTATGTTTCGCTGAGTGAGTGAGGATATCGGAGGCTGTTAAAAAATATGCCGCTTATGTGCCGTAAAAAACCGGCAACACAACCAATGCGCGCACTGTGGCGCAGTTGTCTATGGCGGGCGGTGTTCTTTTACCGTAATATAGGAAACGTACCTTCTCCATTTTCCGCTATACCTTTAAAAATATTATATAAATTGTACTATTTTGCTGAGTAAATGATGTTGTAATCAGCCAAGAATTGCATTGCGACTGTCCATGGGCAACAGTCTCATATTACTAAGAGATTTATTTGCCCCACTGACATATATGATTTTGATAAGGCCTTCATACGGCAGCTAGCTTCTTAAATTGATTGTCAATCAAACGAATAGCGACCGTACATATAGGCATCCTAATGTATCTCCGTATATGGCAGGACACTTTCAAAATATGAAAAGCGGAAATTGTAATTGTATCTCGGACGGTAACACAATCTTAGCGGAGTGATGGGCTCTCGTGTGAAAGTGATTTGTATGACGGACTAACTTTTCTTTTCGTTTCATGTTTATGATAATATCACTCATCATTTTGAATTCGAAAGTTCATTTGTACAGTGATCTCTATTTGCGTGCTATTTTTATTTAGAAGAAAATATTACTAAGTCCAGTCAGAAGTTTAATGTAGGAAGTGGCGTATAAGCTAGGAGTGGTTGTTATAACTTCTGGACAGAGGGCAGCCAAGGT
Organism: Delias oraia; assembly: GCA_018230265.1. Taxonomy (NCBI): domain Eukaryota; kingdom Metazoa; phylum Arthropoda; class Insecta; order Lepidoptera; family Pieridae; genus Delias; species Delias oraia. Next base: position 17,431 of record DWCF01003946.1, read on the forward strand.
TATTAGCCTTCATGGTGACCATGCTTTGTTTAATACTAAGGATTTTTTATGAAAACCAAGGCAAACGAGTAGAATCCTCACCTAGGAATAGCGGTTCTCCGCTCATGGATACCCCTTAGCCCTTAGCTAGCAGGGACGCGGATGCGTTTACGGCCGTTGTGAAGGTTAAAAGTTTATCTCTAACGAGTTAATTTAAACCTTATTACGTAATTAAACTATCTATGCCTCTATTACCTAATGAAAACTACGTGGCGTATAACGTGATGTATTTTTTATTTAGGAATAGTTGAATGAATCCCAATTGTCCTCGAATGATGCGCCCCGCGTGCATTCCGGAGCAGCCTGTTAGGTCCCGGTGAGACAGGTTGGCTGTTAGACGCAAAAGCTTCAAGTTTTTGCGCCACGCCCTGCCGATCCATTCGCTACTTACGAGCTTCGCTATTTGCTTATTATAATAAATAAAATAAGGCTCCATAGGCACTTTTGCAATAATAAAGCTACCATTTACAATAATAAAGCTACCATTAATTCGGAAGATATACTACGA
>DWCF01003947.1:0-17975 GCA_018230265.1 Delias oraia
ACAAGCTAAACCAACTAAAGCCAATTGATTTCGACGCTTTAGGGAGTTTGTCTTTAAATCGAGGGACGTTACATGGAGTTTATATATATTCTTAAGTGTATATAGATAGATTCTTTAAGTCAACTGCTAACAGTTTATTATTTAAGTAAGGACTTTTTTATATATCTCTATTATTTATTTATTTTATTATATATTATTCATTCATTTTGAAGTGATAATATTACTAAAACAAAGGCAAGATAAGCAAAAGATAAAAAAATGACATAATTAAATTCAACTAACTAAATTCTATTAAAATCTATGTAAAATCGGTGTATGTAATGTTTTCTTCTTTCTTTAAATTTTCCATATTCCGTGACACATGTCACTCAATCATTATATTAAGAAAAGTAGTATAGATAGCCGTAGTTTTTTCGATTTATTGTTTAATTTTTAATATTTTTTACAATCTCAAATAATCCAGTAATATGTCGAATGTAAGTACATATTAGAAAATTGAGCTACAATTTAGTTATTTACAATATAGATTATAATACAATACAATAGATAGATTACGGTTGGGTCTAGGTGTACCTACACTTGCTTCTTTCCTACGTAGAGTTTATCAATATTTTCCTGTGGACGCTGTTATGAGTAATATGGGTCAGATTTTATGCCCACAATTTTATAATATGCTAACCTTTTTTAATACATTTATATCTAGCGTATATTTCTACATCATCATCATCAGCCCATTCAAGTCCACTGCTGGACATAGGCCTTCCCCAAAGACATTTATACATATTCCTACATAATACGTTGGAAAAATAAATTCTACAAATAATTATCCATAGATGAGATATTTTTATAGTATTGCGGACAATGGAGCTGGTGGGTCTCCTTTATATAAGAGAACACCGCCGTCCATGAACAACCGCGCGCAGTCCGCGAATTGGTTGTGTTGCCGGTTTTTTACGCCACTTATGCGACACTTTCCTGCGGGCCTGCGATATCCTCACTCACTCTGCGAAACAATACAAGTACCGTTTCACGCTGAGTATTCTGTGAGCCTGTTGTATCATTTCAAACGAGCCGGCCCAATTTGTATATGCTTCAGCATGGCTCTCCCACGGGTGATAAGTGATATTAGTGTAAAGACGATATGAAAATTACCCTACGGTTAGTATTAGCCTTTGAAATTATAATGATTATATATGTGCCTAATAGATTCCAGATTACATGGCAACCACCATCTTACCGAAACTAGTTCAGAAGACTGAGTCTATAGATCTTAACTTGCGTCACGGCGCTATTCTCGCTATCGGAGAAATTATCTACGCACTGTCCCAAGCTAAGTTGGCGAATGGTGGGTTATTTTCAAATTTAATTATTAAAAGACTTATTTTTAACAGCCACATAGATAAGTGGTTTAATAAGTCCAACATGAAGAGAGAGGTATGAGGGATCGGGTTCGAATCCTGGTCCGGACAATATAATTTATTCGGTCTCTGAAAGGATTTGATTGTGGCCGAGCGAGTGTCTTAATACTGTCGTAACCCCGAGAGAGCAATCCTAATGAAAAGTCCGCATATGCAGACCCATTATTTGGGCCTGCTCGTTCGAAGCGATACCACTAGCTCATAGAATACTCAGCGTGAAATGGTAGTTGTACTTGAAACTATGCTTCTACTGTTTTTCGCCGAGTTTATCGAAAGATCTTAAAAATGCGTGGCGTAAAAAGCTGGCAACCCAACCAATGCACGGATTGTCCCGCGGTTGTCCACGGGCGGTGGTGTTCTCTTACCACATAGGAGACCCACTTGCTCCGTTGTCCGCTATAGTCTATACGATAAATATTAGAATTAAACTTACATAAATTTTGAGAGTTTTTAAATTAAATGATAATTCAGGTGAGAAAGCAGATACCCTGATAGCAGAGGAGGTGTCCAGCTGTGTCCGGTCGCTGGTGGGGCGTTTATCGTCTCGGCAACAGTTCCGGGGTCTAGGCGGCGAGCTAATGCGGCAGGCGTGCTGCCACTGCATTGCCAAACTTAGTCTTGCTCATGTGCCGCTTCAACAGTATGACACAATTGGTATGTATACAGTGCAAATAATTGTTCAGAAAGTCTAGGTTTGTATGTTTAAAAGAGTTTAAGGGGTTTGTTATTTTTGTTTGTACTAGTTGTAAATAAAAGTCGGCAGGCTAACGAACCGAAGACTCACCTAGGATAAGCGGCCCTCCCAAGGATACATATAGTTTCTTTTGCGTCGCGTACGCTCGCAACGGAGCAGGTGGGTCTCCTATATGGTAATAGAACACCTCGCCCATGGATAACCGCGCCGCAAGCCGCGAATCGGTTGTGTCGTTTTCTTTTTACGCCACTTAGGCGGTATTTTTAAGAGCCTCCGATACGAGCCAAACCACTACCTTTCTAGGAGTATCTACGTTTTTTTTTTGTTATGATTGAGATAGGGCCCCAAGACTAGAAGAAATAGCTCTTTAGGCAGATGACTTCACAGAATGGTGGTGCTTGAAACAATATAAGGCATATTAAAAAAAGCTCAGATATGGAACGACACACCGTTTTTAAATGGTTTTCATATACTTTTTCAAAATGTATGCTTCGTGGCTAAATTAGATAAATTCATGTATTTTAATGTACAATAATTTTAATAAACATATTTTATAGATGAATGGCTCAATCTTATAGAAGAGTGCCTATCGCACGAAGTGCAAGTAATCCGGGAGAGAGCTATTGAAGCGCTGCCTTTAGTGTTTGCGGAGTACTTGCAAAACGATGAGTTTGTGTACGAAGGTGTTAAGGCGAAGGAGAAGCGGGCGCAATTGATGGAGAAGTATTGCGAGCAATTGTCCAATGCGAGCGTCAATGGGCTCTTGTTCAGAATGGGCTACGCGAGGGCTGTTGGTAAGTGTTTTCTCATCACATGTAATACTTATAGATTATTCGTAACATTTTTATTTCGTGGGAAGAGTCATGCTGAAGCATTTGCGGACGCACTAATTGGCTCGTCCGATGTAATACCACGGGCTCACAGTATACTCAACGTGGAACAGTACTTGTAATGTGTTTTGCTGAGTGAGTGAGGATATCGAAAGCCCTTAAAGATGCCGCTTAAATGGCGTAAGAAGCCGGCACCACAACCAATGCGCTGACTGTGGCGCGGTTGTCCATGAGCAGCGGTGTTCTCTTAGCATATCGGAGACCCACCTGCTCCGTTGTCCGCTATACTATAAAAAAAATTGTTTTTATTAACAATCAAAGAAATTATACAGTTTTGTTTTATAGCTTTTAAAAATATATTTTTCTACTCTAAACAATTTGTCACAACTGTGTCAAAAGGTTTTTTTAGAAAAATACCTTATTGTATTGATAACTGTATGTGACATAATTATTTTTAGGTATATTAGCTTGACTTTATGGGACGAGAAAATCGATCAAAACATAATTAAATTTCTCTGTAAAAAATCGACATTTAATGTTATTATTAACAATGTCGAATCCTATATATATTAGCATTTATTGCTGGTTTAAAATTAGTTTTTTTTAACGCAATTATATTTTAATATTTACAACAAACAATGACAGTCGTACTATCAGTCACGGTGGTGATACGCGGGAATATTTAAATAAAAGAATATTATATTTTTCATTAAAAATTAAAACATTCATGCATGTCTAATAAATTGAAGCTGTTAACAGATTTATTTGTAACTATTTATAACGATTTATTTATAACGTTGGAAATCGCAACTTTTACATTTAGTTTGTTGCAGGATCCCTCCCGAAATTTGTCCTAGCAGAACATCTTCCGTTGGTGATTGGTTCTCTTATAGAATGTACGAAAGTAACTGAGGGCACCACGAAATGGGCTGAAGCGCGCCGTGACGCGGTTGTGGGTCTCACTGAGGTCTGTCAAACGATGGGCATTATAGATATGGAAGAACACTTGTCTGATGTAATTCAGGCGTTACTCGATTGCCTTGCTGAGTACACCATTGATATGAGGGGTGATATTGGAGCTTGGGTACGGGAGGCTAGCATGACGGGTCAGTATCTACATACATGATATAACTTTCATCATCATCATCATTTCAGAGCCATAGGACGACCACTGATGGATATAGGCCTCCCCATAAGACCCACGCATACTTGTGGGACAACTGGACAACACAACAAATAAATGTAGTATCAACTGTATTGCAAACCTGTCTAAATAACTAAGTAATCAATACAAATCTTATCCCTCTCATACAAGTCTAATCACGTAGACCCTATATGACTTTCCGCTTCAAATGCCTCTGATAACTCTCTGTAGTCATGTCGTTTGCCAGTTAGTTCTAATGGTTGTGCAGTCGATATTTATATCGCTTGGCCAGAAGTTTTATTTCACTTGACGATTAAAAGTGAAATATGTTAACTAGCTGACTCGCCAAAAACATCATAAACAAACAATTTACCTTTTAAAACCCATAATAAAATAGAAAAAATAAATTCTGTACGTAAAATAATTATGAAAAAACCATAGCTTGTTACTCATGGGAGAGCAATGCTAACGCATTAATTAAGTCAGCTCGTCCGAAGTAATATCATGGATTCACAGAATACTCAAAATGAAATGGTAGTTTTACTTGAAACGGTACTTGTACTGTGTTTCGCTGAGTGAATATATCGGAGACCCTTTAAAATTCCGCTTAAGCGGCTAAAAAGTCAACAACAAAACCAATGCGCGGACTGTGGCGCGGTTGTCCACAAGCGGTGGAGTTCTCATACCGTATAGGTGACCACCCACCTGCTCCGTTGTCCGCTATGCCATAAAACACTTGACATATTTTATTAAGCTTAGGATAGTTTAACATCTGAAATATGTAACTCATGTACCAAGTGTAAATACTTCCGACAGGGCTCTTGTTGATTTGCCGCCAATGCGCAGCTGACGCCCCCCATTTGAATTCTCCTGATGTGATGGCCGCTGTCATGTGTGGAGTGGCACAACAGGCCGTTGAGAAGATTGATAGAACGCGCGCTCACGCTGGGAGGATATTTACGGCGATCATCTATAAGTAAGGCGCTTTTCATACAATTTACTATTATTTGTAGGTTTATCTCCGTGGATTTTTAGTTTATTGGTTTTTTTATATATTATTTAGTTTATTAGAGGTGGTATTTTTATTAAAAAAGTACGTTTTAATCAAATGAGTTTAGCTGTTCAACTTATGATTGTGTAAGTTATAAATTTATAGCGTTGGGGTGTATAAAGAAACTGAAGCAATATTTTTTTTAATTTAAGAGCAAACCTTATATTCTTGTATTAGTTATTGTTATAAAAATTACAATTCAATGATCTCTAAGTAGCAGTTTTATTTTTATGGAAATGGTGGCAATTGAGCAGGAGGCTCACCTAGAGTAAGGACACCTCTAGCCCTTGCAGAGTCGCGGCCATATAAATGTGTGGCCGCTTACTTCCACGTAAGCCTCCTGTCCGTTTACCTGTTAAGAATAAATATAATAATAAAACCCCCTAATTAAATTTTTTAATACATATTTTTTTGTTTATTAAAACAGCGATCCGCCAGTCACAAATATCCCTCAACACGACGCATTAAAGCGCATCTTCCCGTCCGAAGAAGTGGAAATAAAGCTCCAACGCGAGGAAGAGAAAAACATGACTAGCGAGAACTCGAACGTGGTACTTTGGCTCTTTCCGGGACACACAATGCCGAGATTCGTTCAGCTACTGAACTATCCTGCATACAGATATCATATTATTAAGGGATTGGTTGTTAGCGCCGGAGAACTCACTGAGAGCTTGGTAAGATTTTACATAAAATAAAAAATTTCACCCGTGGGAGAGCCATGCTGACGCACTAATTGGGCCGGCTCGTCCGTGATACCACGGGCTCACAGAATACTCGGCGTGAAACGGTACTTCTTCTGTGTTTGTAAAAAGCCGGCAACACAACCAATGCGCAGATTGTGGCACGGTTGTCCATGGGCGGCGGTGTTCTCTTACCATATAGGGGACACTCCTGCCCCGTTGTCCGCTATACCATAAAAAACATGTATGTACATAATATTATAGGAATTATATCTGACTAATAAAGATGATACTTATAAGATTACCATTTCGAACTAAAATCTCTTCTTCTTTACAAGTCTCTTCCTGAATTAAAATGTAAAAATCATGGTTCCAGGTGAAGCACACAACACAGAGTCTATTCTCATACTTGAACTCGCTACATGAAGACCTGGCTACGTTGAAGAGCATCTGTGATACGATTATACAGGTGTTCGCGGACAACATTCAAGTGAAACGTATTACCGGGCCAATGTTTAATTTTCTCGATCGGCTGCTTAGCTCAGGTATTGTTGAAATTTACTAATAAACTTAAAGTGCGTCGCTTATCTCTGATGAAAGGAAAAACGTATTTAAAATTTCACTGTTTAAGAAACGTTTTATATCAATAAATCGTTTTCAACGGCAGTTATTTCTTGCGGTATTAGAAATATGCACCGTAATCTTCAAATTTTAATATAGTACTTAGACTTATTCAGCCTTCCTTCCAAGAAGAGTATTTCAAAATAATTCTTGCCCATCCTAAGACATATTCAATAAGTCAAACAGATAAAAGTGTGAATCATTCCAGGTTCCATATCTCCAATACTGGAAGACAAAGAATCCACTTTCGCCAAAGACGTGTTAAAACATTTGCAGCTCGAACTGCGAGGTGGGAAAAATATTTATAAACTATTGGATTCTCTAAACGTGTTGTGCCAACTCATTCAGGTATGATTTTAAATCCTCATTAAAAAAGTATTGTGAGAGCTTAAGAAGCATTTTTAACGGCCTCCGATATACTCACTGAGCGAACACACAGTAGAAGCACCGTTTAAAGTTCAAGTGCCATTTCACGTTTAGTATTCTGTGAGTCCGTAGTAACACTTCAGACGAGTCGGCCCTATAAATGCGTCAACATATGCTTCGACATCGCTCTTCCACGGGGAAATGTTTTTTCAGGTGGGTGGAGCCGTATGCTCGACTTCTCTGGGCATGCTCGTGATATACTTGTGCTACGCGGAGCGATACGTGCGCCGATGTGCTGCCGCACGCCTCTACGAGGCGCTCACATTATATGGCGATGTTTTAGAGTTGGCTGCGGATAACCTTGATCAGGTAAGAGAATTCATGAAAGTCCAAAATATTAATATATAAAAATAATTACATTTTCATCCTGTTTTTCCGAGTTTTACAAATTCGATAGCTAAAGAAAATATGAGTCATCAAAAAAGTACCTAAATTGCCGACAGTGACCCGTGGGCCAACAAGGGCAAATATGTCCATGGGTGGAGAACCGCTTCTGCTAAATGAGGCTTCTTGCTCGTTTGCCTCAGTTTTCATAAAGAAACCTTAGAATTTTTTTAGTGATATATTTTTGAGATATTGAATTTTAAAAATATTTCGATTGAAAAATATGAAAATAGTGGTTGAGTTAGGTGGCTAAAATTTCAAAGTAAAAAAAACAATTATTTCAATTGCATTTAATACGTAATAGTTTTACGGAGTACATGCGTATATATGTTGTTTTTTTCGGAATTTGATGTAAATCCAAGCTACATATTATACTATTAAAGTTTTTGAGCGAATGTATAATTGCATTTCATTTTCAGGTGATGTCAATTCTAGCAGATACGGACTGGGAAAGAGACGTCACCGAACTAAGGCCAATTAGGAATGAGATTTGCGACCTGATGGGCATCAAGAGACCCGTTTTGAAGCAAAATAGGAAACAGCCTTAAATCTTTAGACATTGTGCTTTTATCGAGTGCAGAAATATTTGCTTGAAGCTTACAATGCACGCATGTATGTCAAATGGTTTCACCTCGGTTTGACAGAATTCGCTGTATCCACAATATATTTATTTAATACAATAAAAAAACTTCAAGTTTAGATTGTATTAGTTTAAGATCGATCGGGCAACAATTAATACGGAATATTTTTGTGTAATATTTTCTGTTACAAGTGGAAATCTTAATTCCATTCTAATAGTTCTGGGTAGTACAAATGGCTCTATCATGTTTAAAAAATCACATCAACACTGCCAAGTAACTTTTTAACTCCCAAATTGTTGAATTCCATAATGCATAATACTAGTGTATTTGAGGATAAATAGGGTAGACAAAAATCGTAAATGTATAATTCGAATGAAGTCATTTTACATTTTGAACGATTTCAACGATAAAAAGTATTTTTTGGCAACATCTGTAGAGGCTTAGGCATATATCATTCACTCAAGCAGGGCTTTATTGATTTTGATTTAAATAATATTTAATATTATCACTTTTTTAGTGTTAATTACTTTGTTTTTTGTTGTATCTCCTGATTTTATAACACCACTAAGCCAATATAGGTGATTCCTTATAAATACAGCTCAAGTCGAGGTTGAAATTTATGTTGATTGATGTTAGAGTATAACCCATTTAAGGCCAATAATATTTTGCCTAAAAGCTTTACTAATAATGCGCAACTTACTAATGGTAGAATTTTTTTTTACATTGTTAAAAAGTGATTATTTTATTATTTATATAGTGTATCTGCTATGTAGTAGCATACTCATCTCATTAAAATATTTATTCTTAATAATTGTTTTAATACTCTTATCTCACAAAATAATCTACGAATATTGAGTAGATTTTTCAATAATCTTAATAATTAACAAAAATATAATATTACAAGTATTATCCAACAATTTGCAAGTCTCTGGGGTCTTGAGGTGCGTCTGCGATTAGATTGGACCAAAACGTGCCGTAGTTCTTCAGAATTGTGCCTCTGTTAAAAAGAAAATAATTATATCAGTAGAATAACATACTTATAATAAGTTTAATACTTTATTTATTATATAAAGTATCAAAAGCGTTTCGCAAGATTTGTTAATAGATCTCCTTGAACCAATTTAAGTACATTAAAATCGGATATTTGCTGGAATGTTTATTTGATCGGTTCAGTTATTTAAGTTACAGTTGTGTCTATGTAATGTATTTAAAACCGAAGGTAGAGTACAAGTTTACATATTCACAAAATCTCCCATTTGTCATTAAAATATAGTAAAATCAGAATATCACAATAGATATATTAATTTAAATACATATCTCATCTTAAAGTGAAAAAAATTAAGGGCATACATAATGCCAACAAACCCCAAATAAACAAACAATTATTGAACGTTAAAAAACTAAATTTCTAAGTAGCGACACGTACACATCTATAAACACTACCGATGTTTATTAAATAATTGTAAATTTAAACAGCTTAAAAATAATTCTAAACCTTAAACCACTGCTTTTAAGATATTAAAAACATATATTAGTAGTACTTTTGAAATTCATGGTCATCACGTAACATTATAGTTACAAATTGAAAAAAGAATTATCAATTCGATTCTCAATAGCGCGCATCATTTAAGGCCGCAACGCCATTGCAACATTTGCAGTGAGAGGCCACACCAAATATGGTGAATGATTTAATTCTAGAACAGCTTAACACGTTATAAGCAGTAATTAAGTCGCCAAAGAAGATTTTAAATTCTGTAGGAAATAACATCCCGTTTATAGTTTACATACTCATATTTAATTGTGAAATGATAGAGTCGTGATTATAAATCAAATCATAATTTTTATTGAGAAGATAATTTGGAAAAACGAAGTTTGAAATAAAATCTAACAGCAGTGGCATAAAAAATAATATGTACTTATTTTAAGAAAGAAACTACATATAAATATATCTACTAATTTTCCTAATTTTAATTAAAATTATATCAAATCATAAGTAACACTGCTATTTTTTTTATGTATATGGTATAGCGGACAACGGAGCAGTTGAGTCTCCTATATGGTAAGAGAACACCGCCGTCCATAGACAACCGCGCCAAAGTCCAGGCATTGGTTGTGTTGCAGGCTTTTTACGCAACTTAAGCGGCATTTTTAAAGGCCTCCGATATCCTCACTCGCTCAGCGAAACAGTAGAAGCATCGTTTTAAATACAACTATCATTTTACCTGGAGTTTTCTATGATTATTGCTTACTATATAATCTACCAATCAATAAATCTACAATTTCTATACCTTGATGACAAAATTTTAATAGGTCTCATAACTTTAAAAGTAATATATGTATGTAATTATGGTAGTATTTTGAGAACCTCGTAGCTTAATGGTTTAAAAAGTGTACCATGAAGCGAGAGGGATCGGGTTCAAATACCGATCCGGACAAGTATAAATTAAGTAATTTAATTTGTAACTTAGTCGGTGTCTGGAATGGCTTAACATTGGCCGGATTTTTACATCGATAACCACTTCATAGCAAATACTTACGTAAAATAGACTTTTCCGTGCGAATGTTGCGGCGCACGCCATACTAACGTGGCTCTAGTTTTATCTCGTGGATCTGCGTGGGTCACAGACGAGCATTCCGGATGCACTGTCGTGTTTGCAGTCTTTTCCCAAGCACCAATCCACTCATTTGTCTCTACCGAACGCGCTTGTATGAAGAATCCCTTAAAGGTATCTATTCCTTCGAGTAATACTAAAAATCAAAGATTCATTGTACAAATAGACAGCTGTCTATACATAAATAACATTGGACAGTCTCATTGTCCAACGTTATCTTATATTTGAGGGAACAAGTAAGCTCTTTGTATCGGATCCAGTTTTTCGGGTTTCTCACCCTAAACTAAAACAGTTGCGGTAGTTTACTGATTTTAACGTATATAAAGTATAGTTTTTAATATACCTATAACTTTTATAAATGTACCATTTACATAATTATTTAGAAAAACATTCTAATGACAAATTTTGGTGTCTAAACATAAGATTCAGTAGCAAGCTCCAAGCTGGAAGATAATAAACAGCAATAAAATAATTTTAAGGTCACAAGTGCCTATAATGGATGATCATGCCGTGCTAGATGCCATATCAATTTCGTTATCATCTTGAATAATTATACTTACGCGTTTGTAAGCGCCTAAGCAAGTTTGCCATAAGTGTGTGACCCACAATATCACTTGCGCAATATCACAGTGGGTTACAACCACGCTTTTAGATACAGTTTATATCAATGGATTGTTTAAGTATTACGTAAACGATAAATGGACTCATTAGCTGTTTTCCCTAGTCATCGTTATTATTTAATTAATGCCAGATACATCAGTTATTAATCTAATTATTTATGTTATAAAAGGTATTTTTTAAATAAGTTTTCACTATGAGTACTTAGTTTTATAAATATGCATTTCATTACATGATTAGTAAAATCATCGTATATATATTGTTTAATTATTATAAATAAGATAGGGTCTAATAATGTTGGAGATTTATATAGACCTACCTGTAACGCGTAACCCAGGGTGATGCGTATTTGAAGACGCAACAAATCTGTAAGGCAGAGTTGTCAAGGGTTGTGTTCGGTGCTGGCCATGATTCGGCTGGTTTGCACGATCCTTCACGCATGCATCTATCGGCGCTCCGTCAGGAAAGCTCCAGACCATCAAAAATGACAAAAATACCGCAAATATCCGTGCTATCATTTTATAAGCTTAGTGAAGCTTAAATTTGGTAGCCACCAAAAGAACCGGCGTACAACTGTGAACACGCAACCTCTGCGTTCACTTTTGTAACTTTGAAAGTATCTAGATTTTGAACGACTTCAATAGCTTTTACATAGTTGACACGACGTGTATTGGTCAATATATAAATCAAGTGAGCGTCGCGTCGTTTCTAAGTAGTAGGTACGTTTCGATATTACTACATCATTAGAATTGATGCCATAATGCTATTGGATTGGTAATGATAATCAGATACAAAAATTAAAGAGTTTGATATCGGCATGTGAACTTAAGAGTTTTACAGATTAACTATTTTTTTGTATTTCATAAATATATAATATATTTTCAGTTTGTTTATGTATATGAAATAATAAAAAGTTTACTGACATGAAATAAAATAATTAATTTAGATTATTTATAAATTTAATTAGTCGACAATAACAATTTTATCATTAGGACTCCGATTTGGTGATAGAAGTTCAGATTTAATAGCAATATCGTCATTTCTTTCCATGTATTGAATGATTTCATCTAACATGTCACTGTTTTCATAGTCCATGTTCATTTTTTTATCGTCTTCATCATAATTTTTATATTGCTTATCATTTTCATGTGTCGATTCCACTTCAGAATTTGCGTTATTTATAATATGTTTATTTTCTTTTTCATGGCTTTGACTTAAATCGATCACCGAGTTATTATAAATGCTACTGTCAGGTGACGTACGTTTTAGCCAGTCTTGGCAATTGATAGATACACTAGATGCATTGGTAAAGTTATAGTCGTTGTCAAATTCGTTTCTACCCAGGTAATCGTATCCGCCATTCACCAAACCGTTTTCACCGATAGTTTCATAAACTGGATCCAAAATTTCAGCTAACCGTTCCGTTGCCTGTATTGAAATAATTTCAGCAACGTATAGTTTTGGCCCCATGCGTGTATATATATCTTTTTCTTCATTGCTATTAGTAGCTAGCCCGGTAGAATATGTGAATCGGCGATCAGAATTGGGATCATTGCTCATGCGTGGATAAGTCGAGCCTCTAACGCGTGACACTAGAGCGCTTTCAGTGTTTTTGTATGATGCTTTAATAAGTCCGTGAACCTTTGAGGATAGAATAAAATTAATTACTTAACAAATAAATATTTTTATAACACGATAATTCTGGCATATAACCTACTGAAAGTAGTACTTTAAAAAAATGTGTTGCTCAATTGAATCATGGAATGTAAAAAGAAGTGAACGTAGTAGCTAAGTAGTTTAATAAGTCTACCATGAAGCGAGATGTATGTGGTACGGTGCCTGGTCCGCACTATTATAAATTACAATTCATTCGTTCTCTGGAAGGGCTTGACAGTGACCGGGCGAGTGCCTTAATAATATTTACGCAGTCATGGGAGTGCTATGCACGTCCGAAATTATACCAAGGGCCCACAAAATACTCAGCGTGAAATGGCAGTTGTATTTGAAACGGTGAGTGTGTTGTGTGTGTGAGGATATCGGAGGCCCTTAAAAATGACGCTTAAGTAGCGTTAAAAGCCGCCAACACAATCAATGCGTGGACTGTGGCGTGGTTTTCCATGGGCCGAGATGTTCTCTTACCATATAGGAGACCCATTGTGCGGTATACCATAAAAAATGTAGTTCGGTTACATAACATTTCTACGTTATATATCTATATATCAGATAATAAAGATAAGTTACCTCTTTATTAATATAGCAATAAAGTAAAGCTACAATGAAACCCTGCAAGCCTTCAATCGTGTAAGCCACGAAGTAGTAGGCTTGTTCCCATTTACAATCATCAGTATTGGGCCTAATAGCAGTAAAGACGAATTGTGTCCCAAATAGAGGCATCAAAAATAATGTCGCTTTTGCTGTACTCCTAAAGAATATTACAATATATGTATTACTAAAAATTACTCTTTACACGTTTTAAATTAATGTTTCTTAGTCACTGTTAATACAAAGTTACTGAAAGGATATAATATTAAATATTCTACCAATTTATTCATAAACAAATGTGTCATGTTAGTTTTCAAGAATCGTAAAGGTGAAAGTAAAATATATTTTTAATTATAACGGAAAAATACGACTTGTTGCACAGTAGATATATTTCTTAAATGGAAGTCATACTCACAACTGATTAGCATTTTCTGAATTACGTATCTTTGTTAAGAGGACTCTCAAAACATCAATGAACAATATAGTATTGAGAACAAGGATCAAAATCCTGGGCGCGTCAATTATCCATTGTATGTGATCGACCGTATAAACTATCCAACAGGAATGGTCATTTAATAGTGCCATCATCACTGACCAACCTATTACCGGTAGCACGGCCATCACTGGAGAAGTAATAATATATTGAAACTTTACGGAGAAAAATTATTTATTTTTGCTCCAAGGGGAAGCCAAGCTGAAGAATATTTGTACTTGAAACGGTAATTCAACTGTGTTTCACTAATTGAGGGAGGATAAGGCCTGCAACACAACTAATGCGCGAACTGTGGCGCGGTTGACCATAGGCAGCGGTGTTGTTTTACCATATAGGAGACCTGCTCCGTTGTCCACTATACCATATACAACAGTAACATTTGTATAAAATATTTTAATAATAATAATAATTCTCCAAAGACAAACTGGACAAGATTCTTAATATTTTTTAAAGGAGTGTCAGATGCTACTATTGATGCACCTTTGCTCGATTCTCTGTTGTTATAAAAGTAAATATCATTTTACCGACACTGGCAAAATTGTGACCACTAATCAAGTCAATAAATTAGAAGATGAAGACCTCACCTAATTCCTACCATATGTCCCTTTCTGTTTCTTGTGAGATAGTTTCAAAAATAATCCGATTTTTGAAATTTGTCATTAATATCTCGAATTTCTAACGCACAACTCTTCTGCTTAGTTAAGACAGTTCTGATTTTGTTACGAATGTTTTAATAAAACTACATATAAGAACAGAAAAGGCTTAAAAACATTTATCTTACCTACTCCAATTCCATATAACCATGTTATTTTCAGATTTTTTCTGAAAATGGCGACAATAAGCCGGTGCAGATATATCCCTTCCACAAACATACACATAAACACAGCGTTTCCTGCTACTCTTTCCGCTACAGCCAACACTTTACAGGCTAAGCCATTTAGGGATAACACGGTGTCTCCAGACGTAGTTAACTCGTCTATGTACAACTTTAAAATAAAGAAAAATGTTACATATCTTTCAAACTATTATAAACTAATGGCCCCGGAAGTCGTCCCGGAACGCAACCTACCGGATCCCGATTATAAACCCGCCGCAATCCATGGGCCCGCTTAAACCGATAAACAAATACACTAAAAACATTACCCTCCATTTTTATATTCGGATAAAAAGTAACCTATATCCTTTTTCTGGTTTTTAGCTACCACCCCGGCAATTTTCAGCCAAATCAGTTTAGCCGTTCTTGAGTTATTACCATTGTAGCTATCACGAATTTCGTTTATATATTTCGATATTATACATGCCATATAACCTAACTGCGATCGCCAACCCGCCTGCCAAATCTGGCGATTATGGCAAATACCACCATCATGAAAAACCCTATAAATACTAAGCTCTCAAGATATGCCTGGAGATCCAATGTGCAGGCCTATGTCCAGCAGTGGAAGCTCTACGGCTGAAATGATGATGATGATAATGATGACACATGCCCGCAATCTTTAGTTCAGATACGTGCCCGTATGTACATAAAGGACCCAGAGAAAAAAAAAGTATATTTTTCTTACCTCACTCCTGCTTAAAATAACTAAAGCGTTTCGAATCACAATAGCGATCAAAAGATTTCTATGCAAAGCAACTCTTGTAATTCTTAGTCGTTTATAGAAGGAAAAGATGAATATCGCCGGAACACAGCAAGTAATCGAGAACGAGAGCATGGCGATATAAAAACGATAACGTCCTAAGAGTCTGGCTGTGACGCTGCAAGTTGTGTAATCAGTTTGAAGTTCCCAAGTGCCATTATTGTGGCATCTCTTGTTACTGAAATCTACAATAAGAAATCTATCAAAACAATAAAAATATAAATTTTATTTTTTTAGTCTATAGTAGACGAAGCAGGTGGGTCTCTTATATGGAAAGAGAACATCGCCACCCATGAACCACTGCGCCATTTTTTACAACGTATTATAAAATTCCAGCAGTTTTACATCTTGGTTATCTCAAAAACGACACAACCGATTGAAATGTGGTTTTCAATATAATAGTAGCATAAGCTTTAAATATTATAATATATTGTAATAAAAAGTTATTTGGTTATCATTATGATAATTTTATTAAGTTTAATACTTTAAAAAAATTTCATCATACCAACATTCATGTTGGTGAAGAAAATATAACTCAAAAGAGCTTAACTTACGATTGCAAGATGGTCCTGAACTAGAGTATGCGAATTCTGAGCAAACAGAGTTCGCCACTGTACCAACTTCAGCTGGCTGCCAACATGTCCATCCATCAAATGTTGTTTCGCATTCATTGCTTGCTGTAAAGCAGACAAGTACCTACTACTATAACATACTTTGTATTTATTAAATTTTTTAAATAAATCCATTGTGAATTCTGGCATATTTTGCTAAGATCATGAAAAAGAAAAGTAATATCATTATATTTTTATGGTATACCAGGCAGCGGAGGAGGTGGGTATTCTATATGGTAAGAGAATAACGCTGCCTATGGATAACACATGCGCTACAGTCCGCGCATTGGTTTTGTTGCCGATTTTTTACGTCAATTAAGCGCCTTTTATCTTTTAAGGGCCTCCGATATCCTCACTCGCTCAGCGAAACACAGTAGAAGCATCGTTTCAAGTTCAACTACCATTTCACGCTGAGTATTCTGTAAGCCCGTGGTGTCACTTCGGACGAGCCGGCCTATTTACTGCGTCAGCGTATGGTTCAGTATGGCTCTCGCACGCGTGGGACAGTATAAAAACACTCGCCCGGCCAGTGTCAAGCCTTTTCAAACACCGAATAAATTAAATTACAATATAGAATTGTCCGGACCGGGATTCGAAGCCGATATCACGGTAGACTTATTAGACCAATTAGCTAAGATTATCTTAAATTTATACGTCTTATGGCTGAAATGATGATGATGGTGAATATCTCAAATATTTACTAAATTTTTTACATATTAGTTAATTGATGTAGTTTCAGCAACAAAAGCAATAATTATCTTACTCTATACAGCAATTTTAATCATAATCAATTTTCTACAGCCATTTAGCAACTACGTAGACTCCAGCCAGTTGTCATTAAAATAAAGTTCAAACCAGAATCGGCATCTCCCATGAAATGGCTGCAACAATCGTTGGCCTGGTAATAGCATCGTTCCCAACGACCATGTGCTAATGGTACCAAAGCGTTCCGAACTGCAACTGCTACTTCTTCGAGAGCTGGGTCAAATGGATAACAGCCACAAGTCCCATCCTCTTTCACCTGGGCGACAAAATAGATTAAAGAATGGAGTTTTGTACGAAAAATCTATCTTTACCCTTGCCGAATTTGAATTCATGTAAAAAAGCAAATACCTTACCATTTCCAAGCACGGAGCAAGTAGGTTTCCGTAAATACAGCCAGCATTAAGGTTCAATGGATTAGACCCATTTACATAAAGAAAATCTGGTGTGAAGAACAAGCAGCCCCTACCAGCAACCCATCGAAAGACTTGTTCGTGATACCGAACATTTCGGAAATTGCAAGTTTTTCCAGTTTCAATTGGAACTGTGTTTGGAGGCTCCTAAAAATAAACAAAATAAAAATAAGAACCGTGTTGATTAGACAATTTTATGCAGAGATTTTATATTTTGCTGATGTCAATTAATACAAAGTTAAATTCTGTTTAACAATGACTTTAATGATATAAACAACCTTAATAGCGAAGTAATAATAATTGTGTAAATATATTCAAATTAGTAAATATAAAAAAAGATCTTCTTTCTAAAATATTTGATAAAATATCCCGAAAAATATATAAAAAACAATAATTTAAAATGTTTATTTCTTCGACTTTTTGATTTGCGATTATTTAACAATATTTATATGACACATAGTTTATCTATGGTGAGAATTCTTAGAAAAATCGGCAATTTGTAATGGACGATGCATATTCTTTAAAAACAGACCTTTGGAACATATGAGACTTTATAATTCATTCAGAAAACAAAATTATAACTATCAGCCATTATTACCTCGCAGATATAAAAATTGGGCTTTTCACAAGCGAGCTCTGCATCAGTGCGTAGTGCCACTCGAGGATTGCGCTGGTGCCAAACACTCAAGTCCACCTTCACGGGGTTAAGGCCATCATAAGCACTGGCCTAGACAAAAT
>DWCF01003948.1:0-17972 GCA_018230265.1 Delias oraia
ATGGGGCCGAAAAGTGTTAGAGTGGAGACCACGGACCGACCAACGCAGCGTGGGACGTCTACCCACAAGGTGGACAGACGATCTTATAGAGATCGCCGGAAAACGCTGGATACCGGTTGCCTCCGACAGGTATTCATGGAAGCCCAAGGGGGAGGCCTATGTCCAACAGTGGACGTCTTACGGCTGAAATGATGATGACGATGAAACTACACACTAATACTATTATTCACATTAAATTATTATATACGTTTTATAGGAATTTTGTGCGGTGCGCCAACACTGTAATATAGCCAACAGATGTAGTTCCAAATCAATGCGACTTATGAAACCTGGGTTCTTTTGGAGGATCTACACAATAGAACGTACCTGTTCCTAAGAGAATGTCAACGCTTCCGTAGCCCAGATGTGGGGGGAGTCCATGGGCTTATCCCAGGTGAACCTCTTGCTTGTTATTTTTAATGCTGATTATGGTATATTTATATAATAAAATAAATATTCATAAACAATATATAAAGTCATACCTATAACAAAATTACTTGGTCCTTTTAGAATTTGGAATTGCCAGTGGTTGAATATCTCTAACCACCGTATCTACAGTAACTAAACCATACTGAAATTTACTAGACTCAACTTGTAAATCGTTTTCTTTTTAATAAATAGTTCTTCTAGTATATTCTAACACACGGCGTTCCTAGATAGTGCGGGCGAGCGCGTGATTTCTGCAAGGGATATGAGATCTTTTTGATATAAGCCGGTCTACTTGTCCGAAAGGGGGACTGTATCGCTTTTATAATTTTATTTATATTCCTATATATAATTCCTTTTTGTCCATTATACATTTGTTGACAATAAGTCGCTTCAGAAAGTGCTAGTACACGTGCTCACCCGATATTGTGTAATTTACTAAATATCTATTGGGTACGATCACCTAATAAGACCATATCCATGGAAAATTCGTGAAATGAAAATTTGAAGCGTGAATACGTCCTTTTATTAAACTGGACGTCACAGAATACAAGTATTTATAGTAAAATTATTTTAAATATGTAGCGAACAATGGAGAAGATGGGTCTTCTCAGTGGTAATAAATTACTCCGCCTATAATTGACAATCGCGTCACAATTTGGGCTTTAGTTGTGTTATCGGCTTTTTACGCAGCGTGGCTGGTAAAATTTCACGGGCCTCCGATGTCCTCACTCGATCAGCGAAACACCATACAAGTACTGTTTCACGCTGCTATTCTGGGAGCCCATGGAATCACTACGCAATTTCATAACTTATATATTGTACTAGGATCTAAACATCTAAACATTCTAACAGATTTTATTTATCAAATTATTTCCTGAAATTTCAGAGTCTCAAGTCTATAAAAATTGTCGAAGTTTTAGTATTAAAAATATATTACCTAGATAACTATTCGCGTTATAATTTAATCGTTAATTCATTTGGCTATTCAGCTGCCACCGTACCATTGTTTAGGTACAATACCAAATATTGATAGACGTAAATATATTATAAGAAATGAATTAATATTATTATTACCACATATTATTAATATTACCTATGTACTTAGGATTATTCTTAAATGTCATATTACGTAAAAGATAAATAAATCAGTGGCTGTATCTGTAGCTTCGAAAAAATTATCGAAACAGATGTAGTATTTTCTTTTTACTTATTTTTACCAGCGCTCTATAAAGTCAAGTGAGTTCATAAATGATACTTTGTTGGCCTGTTTTGTTTTATTAACTGTCTGTGTGTTTGACTTGTCCAAATTCAACCTCGTATTTTCGTAGAAATAATCTTTTTTTGACAAAGGGAAAATTACTTGTAGGCTCACAATGAGGTCCACTGCCCATGGACACTGTTTGCAACAATTGGGCTACAGATGCGTTTTTTATTTATTTTTTATGATACAGCGGGCAATGGAGGAGGTGTGTGTCCTATATGGTAAGAGAACACCGCCCATGGACAACCACGCCACACTCTGTGCATTGTTTGAGTTGCTGGCTTTTTACACCACTTAAGCGGCATTTCAAGGGCCTCCAATATCCTCATTTACTTAGTGTAACACAGTAGTTTCAAGAATCACCTTTTCACGTTGGTAAATTAACGGCTTTGTCAGCTTTTAAGGACTCGGAACACTCTTTTTTGGAAAATACTCCAGTCTTTTTTTTTCGGATAACTGGGTCCATCATTTATACATGCAATAATTAAAACTTGCCTTTTGAAGTTTAATGTTTTAGAATGTGTTTCCCAAAAAAAAAACTTGGCCAGTCTTGGTCCTGCGCCAATACACCTGGTCTTGGTCTTGGTATTGCGACCCCAGTCTTGCAGCAGGTCTTGTAATTACCTATTAGACTATTGATAATTCACCTATCACAATTGGAACATTTAGAGCTTGAATAATGAATTAACATAGCCATAGTAGGGAACAACCAAATCTATAAATGTCTAAAGATCACTGCCAAAAAAAAACACCTGCAAGATGCAAGAGTCTTGCAGGCTTAGTCCTGTTCTTGCTCAAATCTTACACGGTCAGTCTTGGTCTTGCTAAAATTAGGTGGTCGTGGTCTTGGTCTTGCACCTATGCAAGTCCAATACTGAACTTGGGCAAAGCTAGTTGTAATATTAAAGATGAACGATATGGAGTTATAAACCCGTAAGGTCACGTAACATTTGAAGTAGCTTCGATGTTCGTATCGCAAACGACAATATTGCCATAAAGAATATCGTTTAGCGGTGTATGGTGTTCGTGACTTTTGTTCTAATGTTGTTGTAGGTATATTCGGTGTTATGTGTAGCAATACGTAGGTGGGTTTTTGTAGAGACGTGCACCAAAACAGCAGAATTCAGGTAAGAGCCTCGTAGCTTAATGGTTTTAAAATTTTACCTTGAAGTAAGAGGTATCGGAATTAGAATCCTGGTCCGGACAGTTATAATTTAATTTATAATTTATTCGGTCTCTGGAAGGGCTTGGTAGTAGCCGGGCGTGTCTTTTAATATTGTCGCACACGCGGGAGAGCCATGCTGAATCAAATGGTGATGCACTAATTGGGACGGCTCGTCCGAACTGATACGGGCTCACAGAATACTCAGCGTGAAACTGCACTTGTGTTTCGCAGAGTAAGTAAACACAACCAATATGTGAAGTATGGCGCGGTTGTCCATGGGCGGTGGTGTTCTCTTACCATATATTAGACTCACCTGCTCAGTTTTCCGATTTACTATAAAAAAATTACAATAACTTATATTTTTTTTTATATACTTTTGTGGCAAAACAACGTTTGCCGAGTTTAGTGAGTTTTATATACATGTATGAAAAAAGGAGGTAAATTAATTTCAATGATATTATTTATTGGGTTGCTGTTTAAAATCAGTTATTTTTTTATTAATATTGGGAGACAAATAAAAAGGAGACTCGCCTAGAATAATCTGTCTTCCGCCCATGGACAGTCCCAGCCACTCTTGGGCTGCGATTGCATTGCCGGCTTTTTAGCGATATGTATTATGTATACTCTTTTTTGAAGGTCCTCATGCCATAATGATTTGTAAATACTTCTGCAGGCAGCTTCCACAGATTTGTGGTGCACGGTATATAAATTATACTTCTGTAAGTAAACTAGATGGCGCTACCGACACTACTACATATTTCGTTAGTATTGCGGTAGTGTTTTCAATAGGGCGAGAGTAAGTGGTTAGGTTAATTGGCAGGCAACAATAATATAAACAATATAATAAAATAAAAATAAAAAGAAAAGACAAATTATTGATAAACTTTAAATTTGGTTTTTTTACAGCTCAGTAAATATTTTAAAATATAAATCATTATATTTACATAGCAACATAACTGGTTTATTAATATAAAGATTCCTAATTTTTTAAATGCTATAATTGTCTTATATATAATTAAATGTTTAATATAAGGTAAAATGCTACCAAAATGATATAAGACCAAACGGACTATTCAGTAAGCCAGCCCGTTCATTACAACACGGGTCAATGCGACCGAGAACAAAAAGGTAGCGGCGGCGTAAAAAGAGGTATATTATTTTATTATCTCAAGGCAGCCAGGCCGACGGTAATAGCAACGTATATAGATTCGATTTTCTACGTGAATTCGTTTGACGGCCTTCATAATGCGACATATAAAACTGGGGTCTTACGGACCCCGAAACCAATTTCGGGTTATGACCCAACGACTCTCTGATAATATTCTCGGGTTATTAGGTACGGATAGGAGTTTTTTTTACTATGGCTATTTTTTCTCCTGACGTAGGATTATTGGGTTTACGATACGTAGCTTACTTTGTTTTACTGGCTCGTGCGCGAAGTTAGGACGTTATGCTTACGTCTGACATACTTTTGTTTACGATACATTCCGTTGGAGTTTCTTGTTTTCAATAAAAACACCCGTCTTTTTTTCATTTTCCATTACTAATAATGACTCCAACAGGAGCGAGATATATCCCGGGGAAATCATCTTAAAAGGCAATTATAATTTGTTTAATTTTATATCTGTCGTAGTAATCTCGTAGCAGAGTGGTCTTGAAAGCTACTGTGAAATTAGTTTTATTATTTTAAAATTAGAATTTAAAAATTAGAGTTACCGGATTCCAGGCCCAGTCTGAATGAAACTAATATTTGGTTCGGTCTTTGTAAGGACTTAACAGAGGCCGGGCAAGTGTCTTAACACTGTCTTACCCTTGGAAGAGCTACACTGAAACATATGCTTACGCACTTGGGGAATTGGGCACAATGGGCACAAATAGTAAAACTATACTTGTACTGTATTTTACTGAATGCGTGAGGATACCTATAGCCAGTGAAAATATACAACTCAAGCGGCGTAAAAAGCGGGAAACACATCCAAAGCGCGGTTTGAGGCGCGGTTGTCCGTGGGCGGTATTGATGTCTTACCATAGAAGAGATCCGTAAAATTTGAAATTAATTGTCTTTATTATCTATCCTCCTTCCTAATGAGGAAAGATTTATCATTTGCAAAATTTGACAAACCATATCGCACACGCACAGAGAATAACAAAAATTTAAGAACAAAACGTATAAAGTGCCATAAAAGAGCTTCTGTGCGCCGCAGAAATCTTCAGGACGGGTAGCAACGGGCATTTTACATACGAAAATAATATATTATTCAAAATCCACACGCGCACCGCACTTATCGGTAATAATGGTCTCAACTGCCTTTGAAGGTATCATAACTGAAAGAAGATGATAAAAATTTTTAGAAAGTGGTTTCTGACGATTTCTTTTTAAAGACATACACATATTACAGCAGATATATTTTTTTTATCCTATAGTGGACAACGGAGCAGTTAGGTCTCCTATATAGTAAGAAAACACCGCTGAAGACTATCGCGTCATAGCCTGCGCATTGGTTCTGTTACATCAGTCAGTGAAACATAGTAGAAGTACCTTTACAAGTAAAACTACCATTTCTCACTGAGTATTCTGTGAGCCCGTGGTATCACTTAAGATGAGCCAGCCCTATTAATGCGTCAGCATGGCTCTGCCACGGGTGCGATATTATTCAGACACTCGCCAGGCCACTGTCAAACCCTAACAGAGAACGAATAAATTATAAATTTATTAATTTGTCCGGACCGGGATTCGAACCCATTACCTCTGGCTTCATGGTAGACTTTTAAAACCATTAAGCTACAAGACCTTAAAAATACTATGATATAGATTCATTGTTTTTAATAGATTAAAATATATAAGTCTACTAATATAGTTAATTTTTTGTTTTTATAACTTTATTTTAATGTCACTAACTTTTTTTTATAATGTAATGTGGTTTGGTCTTTAAAATAGAGGAAATTTTGTCTATTTAAAAATTAGATTACCTATAAAATTTATTTATGTTGAAATAAATTTGAAAATTAGGATTTTTCGTATATAAAAAAAGAATAATTTATAGATAGGTACACCTTTTTCTCACAGCATATTTATTTCATATACCAAACCTAACTAAATTATTAAAATAGCAGAAATAAAAATTGTTGATACTGATCGCATACAGAACCTCGATATAACAATGAAAAAATAACCAAATTGAAATATTTCTGTAAAAAAATATCTAAATATATTTTATAATCGCCAACGAAATAAAATATAAAAGCGAAACGAACTCGACAAATCCTACTCTAAGTTCCACTGTATTATGATATTTCTTGAATCAAACTCCCTTACCTAGCCTAAGGGTTGCTGTGCACTGAATGTATACTACTTTCAAACATTATTAAAAATTGATTTTTATAGATTATGCGTTAATTAAAAGGTGACGAACCATTTTTGTACATTTTCATAATGGTGTATTATTACATTTTTATATTTATTATTATATTTTTTTACCCAGAAATTTATATTGGGCAATGAGGTAAGAGATCACCGCTCACTTTGAAAAACCGATACAATTTGGTTGTGTTACCGGATTCTTACGCCGTTATATCGATAAAACTCAAAAGTCAAGGGTTCAAAAGTCTACCATGAAGTCAGAGGTAATGGGTTCGAATCCCGTTCCGGACAAATTAATTAATTAATAACTTATTCGGTCTCTGTAAGGGTAAGTATTTTAAAAACTGATAATTTATTTGTGTATTGTTCCCTTCAAAGAAGTTCAAAGAATAATAAATAAATGTTAAGACCTTACCAAGTTACGTATATACGATGAACCTTATATTTCTTATACCCTCAAAGACTCTTAAGTCTCTGAAGAAGATTTGGACATAATATATATGTACATATAATACGCCATGACGTAAGCCTGTAACAGTATATCTAAATATGATTTTATATTCATGAATCAGAAATGGCCTGTGAAAGCTGCTACAATAGAATTTCCTTTTTTACATAAGTACGTGACATCTTTATGAGGAAAGGTAATATATAACTAAGATCTGCCTTACCAACTTTGCAAATATCTAAAAAACGGTCGTCACATTTTTCTGGCCTAGGCCAGAAAAATGTGACGACCTGGCCCTAGGGCCACACATGACCATGTGCCATGAGCAGTAGTGATGCCCAAATGCAAGGCTTAGCCAGTCTTGGTCTTACTCCAATACGCCTGAAATTGGTCTTGGTCTTGATCTTGTAGCAAAAATCTTGCAAGTCTCGCAATTACCCATTAGACTATTACTATTTATTTAAGTTTACCTCCGATCATAGAAAAACCTATCAGAATGGGAACATTTTGAGCTTGAATTAGCATAGCCATAGTAAAGACCAACCTGATTTATAAAATATGTCTAAAGATTTAATGAGAAATTCCAAAAATCACTGGCAAAAAAATAGCTGCATGACGCAAGACTCTTGCAGGCTTGTTCTTGCTCAAGTTGTACAAGGTCAGTCTTGGTCTTGCTGAAAGTAGGCGGTCTTGGTCTTTGTTTGGCCTCTGGAAGAACTTGACAGTGTCCGGGCGAGTATCTTAATATTGTCCCACCCCTGGGAGAGCCATTCTAAAGTATGTGCTGACGCATTAATATGGCCGGCACGTCCGAACTGATACGACGGGCTCACAGAAGACTCAGTGTGAAATAATACTTGAAACGGTACCTCTTCTGTGTTTCGCTGAGTAAAGATATCGCAGGAACTATTACTATACTGCTTATGCGGAGTAAAAAGCCGGCAAACACAACAGGCAAAAAGTTGTCTATGGGTGTTGATATTCTTTTACCATACAGGAGACCCATCTGCACCATCGTCCGCTTTACCATTAAATAAATATATAATAATTAATAAAATAATTTATTTTATAGCTGATAGCTAAAATACTTTTTGTTACATATAAAAGTAACATTTGACTTTGAATACTGAGCTCAATAGATGTCGCAATTACTAACAGCATCAAATATGAGCTGAGCTTACCACAAGTAAATGACATCGTTAAAATTGTTATGTGTGAATAATTAAATATTGGGTACATTAGTCCAGCTCTTCGGGTCTTCTTGAGATCAGCTTGCTAAATGTGCGGACTACGAAGAGGACAGCGAAAGGTGTGGAGTAACAATGACTCGCTATTAGACAGTTTTCATATGTAATTCAATTTAGAGTCCAAATATCAGGAAAACGACGAAGAATTAGATTTTCGGAAAAGATAATGTGTATAAAGCCCCTGTTACTATTTTTTTTCAAAAGGGCGCCTTAAAGGCGACATGCAGCCTCGGATGCTTGGGATATCTTTGGTTGAATTTCCGGCTTTTTACGCTACTTGAGCCACGTTTTTAGGC
This sequence comes from Delias oraia, assembly GCA_018230265.1. NCBI lineage: Eukaryota > Metazoa > Arthropoda > Insecta > Lepidoptera > Pieridae > Delias > Delias oraia. The sequence continues at coordinate 8,247 of DWCF01003948.1, forward strand.
CGCCGATATCCTCACTCATTCAGCGAAGCACCGTTTTACGCACAACTATCTTTTCACGCTGAGTATTCTGTGAGGCCAAGGTATCACTGTGGACGAGCCGGCCTATTTAGTGCGTCCGCATATGCTTCATCATGTGTCTCACATGGATGAAAATATATAAAAAATCTAGTTAATGTAATAATACTGTAATACTCTAATAATGTAATAGTTAATGTAATAAAAATCTAGTTGAATAGTTTTTCAACACAAAATGAATATTATAGTACTTAGATACTTTATTTAGTCTTTATTTTTATTAACTTGCCTCGTTTGTAGTATTTTCAGTATAAACTCGACTGTAGGCTTGTTTTGTTCTTATTATAGTCGGTCCGTGTTGCGACCGCTCAAGCGTCAGTGTTTGGTCACTGCCTGAAACATACATATGGCGCGTTTAACTGTAACATACCTAGTATAGGGTTGCTAAATACACGAAAATATGTATTTTTTTTCATGAATATCGGACGCCAAACTAGCAGGAGGCATATATAAGATAATTGGTCCTTCACCCATGGGCATCCCCAGCTTCTGCTGGTCTCCTGCTTATTTGCCTCACTTTTACCCATGTGCAAGCCATGCTGAAGCATATGCTGGAGCACTAATTTAAACGACTCGTCCAAAGTGATACCATTGGCTAATAGAAATGCAGCGTGAAATAGCACTTATACAACTGTGTTTCACTGAGTTAATGGAGATATCGGAGGTATTTAAATATTCCTTAGACAGTATATCAAATAACAATTATTTATTATAATTTAATTCATTGATGATTTAAAAATCAATTACACTTTAACACGCCTATTATTACGTAAAAAGTACAGGTATCTTTATAATTTGCCCCATTTTATGTAAATAACTTAGCATCCCCTTATATTTTTGATCTCTATTCATGACACGCGTCTGGCAAATTGATATACTTTTCATCTTATTTTTTAGGACTATAGGTCAATTGAAAACTGGTTATTGACTTTCGACCTGTATAAAGAAAACACCTTTTTGCCTTTATAATTTGCCCCATTTTATGTAAATAACCCAGCATCCCCTGTTACAATTTTGATCTCATGCGCACGCGTCACTCTGGTCAACTTGTTGATAACCGGTTGTGGTCACATTGATACAGATTTCATCTTAATGTATTCAATTTAAAGGATCAATAAATTGACCTTACAGCATCCCCTTCCGGTCGCTTATGGTCAGTTAAAAAACTGGTTTGACTGCTCTATTCTGTTGCTGTTATTCTAACTAATATTGACTTTACTTTTCTGTAATTTTATAGTGGACAACGGAGCAGATGGGTCTCCTATATGATAGGAGAACACCGCCGCCCATGGACAACCACGCTACAGTCCGCGCATTGGTTGTGTTGCAGGCTTTTTAAAGCTGTTGTATAGTAAATACTATCGTTTAGAAATAGTCTAACCAATACAACCTGGAACTTTCAATAAAAGAGCTTACATATCCTTAAAAGGCCGGCGAAGACTCTTGACACAACATGTGCTAGAGATGTCCATGGGCGGAAACCGCTTATTCCAACTTAGCCTCCTTTATCTCTCAATTATTTTTATTTTAATGTGGCATGTGTTGTACGGGTTTTGTAAGGCTTTTTATCGGTTCATGATAGCTTTGACTACAGCACAGTAGAATAATTAGTTTTAGTATCTGAATAAATACTTAATTTTGCTACTAAAAAGTGTCAGCCCTGGCGTTAACTCAAGATAAGTAACGGTTAGTTCCGCGACGTGGCACATTTGTAAAGCTAGATACAAGATTCCGGACCATTCTATAATACAGCAATTTCCGCCTTATGTAATGCATACGATGTATGCGAAATTACATCATCTAGTTAAGGATATTAACTAATAAACAGATGGAAATGTTGTTTTACATATATATATCAGAATCTCAAATCTTAATATATATATCATCATCATCATTTCAGCCGTAAGTCGTCTACTGCTGGACATAGGCCTCCCCTTGGACTCTCTTGAATACCTGTCGGAGGCGACCTGCATCCATCGTCATCCGGCGATATATATATATAAGATACTAAATTTTGACTCAGGTGTAGGAATAAACATCAATTTGTTTCTCTGAAAATACAGTAAGTAAATTTTATTTATTGATTAGGCAAACATAATCTCCAATTAAATTAAGGTATCAAACAATCTTACCTGACATTAAAATAACGACAATCACGATTCACACAACATAAAAAACCAGATTTAGTATTTAATTTAACATGAGATTTTACCAGTTTTTCACACCATTTCGTTCTAATATTCAGAATTTAAAACATGACATTTTGTTCATAGACAGTGACAGAGCTTTCATATTAATATTAAAATTTTAGTAATCCCATTACGAATGTTATAATGTATAAAAAATTTACTAAAATAAAATAATCTTATTTTAATTCATTAGGTATTATTTATTTGTATAGATACAATACAGCCGTTAACAGTCTCCACTGCTGTATCCCAGGTGTGTTGCCGCCCTTCTAGGAATAGGTAGGCATACATGACCATGTAACATCTTAAGAACATCTTAAAAATTACAGATACAGACAGCTGCTGACAAAGACTGTCAAGAAGCTGAGTCGAATTTCTTTAATACTGTGTTTACAATTGTTTTCATATTAACATTCGGCACTAGAGAAATTTACCAAAACAAATTGCGTGTAACTTTCAAATACCTATATATTAAATATAGACAAGAAGGGACAAAGGGAGGAAATCTGTTGGGTATCAGTTGAAACAGCCATCCCTTAAACTTTGGGACCCAAGAAATTCTATATCTTACAATACCCGGTATCTGGCAATACTTAGTAATGCTGCCAAATATAACATAGTTGTATTACATTTCATTAAATAACATAACGTATTATATTTATTATTGTGTTCGGATTACAAGGCCGACAATCCCGACCGAGATTACCACCGCCCATGGGCAACTAAGTAGCAATCTTTGATTGGAGGTTGGTCGCAAGTACTCGTAGATGTGCCTTCGGTATCCTTCCTCACTTAGCTAGCACCATACCACACATTACATTACTATATTGGAGACCCACTGCTGCGTTGTCCGCTATACTATAAAAAAAAGACACCGCCTAACTTTTTTTTCATAGGAGATGTGTATAAAACATTAATATTCGGTATCATGACATAAAATAAAGTACATAAAGTATTTATCGCAACGACAGACTAATATTATAGTGTGAATGTTTTAAGTTCTCTCTATAGAAATAAATTAAATGATAATGTCTTGTTCTCAGTGAAATCTGACCATTGGTCACTCTGTTAGTGGGGTGGTGAAAGGAACGGATATATAATATAAATTGCCTTAGTGTAAAAAGAATAGCATTTGCGTAGGGTTTTGCTTCGGCTACGAAAGATATTGTAACTCGTAGACGTCTTGTAATATTCATACTTTTGATTCCTTTTAATAAATTTTAGAAATAAAATGAAAATTGATGGAAATTTCAATATCTCAGTTTGATGTAAATATCGATATGATAAGCCATTTCCATGAGTCCATACAATTTAATATTGATTCGAATTTCGCCACTTCTAAATGAGCAAACCAGATATATATCGAGAGTTATTAATATCACGTTTTTTTATTAATTTTAATTACTTAAGTCATCACTACTTTATAGTGATTAATGTTAATCAATTACAGATGATATTTTTTCTCATCATACCAATCTCTGATGACTTTTGAGAATTTTTGTTTTGAATATTTGAGAAGAATTGAGAATGTTAACTAATTAAAAACGAATGCAACCGTTCCTTGTGAAATAATTAAGGTTAGGTAATCTTTTTAAAACCTGTGACTACGGATTTTAGTTAAAGAATTTTTATTAAGTACCTATCTACGTTTATTTTATGCCACGGTAACCCATAAAAAATAAATCGAGCCTGGGTGGAAATAGATTATTATGGCCCAGGTATCCCAAGTGGAAGCAAAAACCATTGTCGTAATTCATATTAAACTATTTTCGTTTTTCTGTCATATAATGCTTAAATAATTAACAGCGTTATATAATTCCCTGACAGTTTGAAACCCCAACCTGAATTTATTAAACCGGACCTCCAAAAGGTTTGCCGTATGCAGATAAGGGATTATTTAGCGAAAGGTCCGCGGGTCGGCGCTAAAATGCCTTTGGGTCGGCGATGACCAGGATTTGGGCGAAATTTATCGACGGATTTCGCCTGATTTATTCAGCCTTTCTGAATGAAATCAGGGACAATGTGATAATTTAGGGTTTTGGTTAAGTATGGTATACATTTAGGGATTCGTTCTATCTACAATATAAATACAGTTTCACGAAAAGAAAAATCCTTATAATAAAAATATAGAATTTATTTTATATAGTTATCCAGCTGACACAACGCTGTCAATATGTTACAACAATGCTTTTTTAAACTTTATGGAGACTTTCAAAAAAGAGTCTATCTATCTATTTCTAAAAGGCCGCCAACGCATTTGTGATATTAAAATCATATTAGGTAGTATTTATTGTCTTGTACAGTATTATAGAAGTTAGCTCAACATTAACTTAGTACCAAATACTAAAAGTTTATCAGAATTAGATAGAATTACATTCGAAATAGTCGCACTGTTTTCCACTATGGTAGATAAGCAGAACAAATTCTCTCATCTGGAATCTTATGATTGTTTTATAAATAAATGTTATAAATAAATAAATAAACGTAAAAAATATTATCTCTAAATATGAGATATTTTTAATAACTTATATTTTCATCGCATTTAGACAATATAAATTGTTAAAAAACTAATAAACTCATTGTTTAATGCTACTTCTAGCTATAGAAACTAAATTATAGTTCAGGATAATGACTTTCAGCGGACGCAGAGCCCAAAAACGTGTAACGAAGCGGCGGCCGAAACGGTAAATGGCGCCAATTACGCGTCGGCCCGTACGTGATGCGATTCAAAATGGCCGAAATGGGACAGACGTTACACTGTAGAATAATATGGATTAACTCGCATTTAACAATTTTTATAATATGTAGTTCACAAACAATTATTGTTTAGCACATTTGATTTATTTAATTTTAATAAGCCTATTAATTTCTAACATTTTAAATATTACAAAAAAAAATTTTTTTTTTAAATTAACTACTATATATTTAAATTTACATTTCTTCCGATGTTGGAACCTCTGTTAGGGTATAGGCCTGAAATGGTACAAATTTTCGTTTTAGAGAATTTTGGTTGCCTTTTGGATTTTTTAACGCAATCTGTGAAATAAAATTATTTTAAAAAAATTTACGCTACCTGTTGATAGGTGTCTCTTATAACAATAGCGCATGCGCCGAGTACTTATGTACATCATTTACATGAATTTGAAAACGATGTTAATATAAATGTAATTAAGTGCCTTTAAGGTTTTTACAAAGCAGGCAAGTGCTTTAGTGGTGTTACCGGCGCGAAACAAGTTGCGTCTGATTTGTATCCAAGCTCTTGCAAGCTAACCCAAGCAAGCTATAAACTCAATTACGCTTGCAGATAAGTTGGTTCTCATGGCAAACGTGTAAGCGTTACATTATATCCAGTTCAGCTATTTTTATTTTTATTCATTGATTTAAATTAGTTAAAATATATAAAACTTTTAAGAAATAATATGTTAATTGTTAAGTTTGTTTTAATTAAATCCACTCAGAGTCGGTACACGGAGTTTTAGTCCATCGGAGACCTGTGTATCCCTAAAGTATCAATGTAAACTCGGCCGGTCCTGACCCAAAAGTTAGCTATCAAAGTGTACACGTGTAGTTGTACTGAAACATGTGTGTTTTATGGCTGCGGACAATAGTCTGATATTGGTACTGTAAATGGTTTGTAAAATATTATGTAATAGAAGTAAAATATTATCTAGTACTATTTTTTTGAATTAATATAGCGGACTATGGCGATCGAGGTCCTTGGTTAGAGATAGCCACCCATGGCTAACCGCGCCACAGCCTGCGCTGTGTTGCTGGCTTTTGACATATTCAAGCAGTATAACCTATTAGTCAGTCATACCTAGTACTATTTCACGTTGATATTCTTTGAGCTTGTGGTAGCAGCACATTTATTTCGTAAATATGTTTCAACATGGCTCTCCCACGAGGTAGTGTTAAGACAATCGCCTGGCAACTGTCAAACACATTCAAAATTATAATCCTGAAACCCCTCGTATCAATTTTATAGAACAACTTAAGCACGATTCTGATAGACTTTATAATAATCTATTTAAATTTAATATTATAGAGAAAATCGTTATTTTTTGGGGAGGCCTATGTCCAGCAACGGACGTCTTACGGCTGAAATGATGATGATTATTATTTATTAAGTCATTACTTGTTCTGGACCTATTCTGGTGGATTATGCAAGGCTGGTTGCGTTGTCGGGTTTTAAGAGATAGGTATGCTATTTTTATGAAGGTTTCCAAGTCATTTTTGCTCAGACATACTTCTGGAGGAAACTAATTCCATAGTGATTGTGTGCGGCACAACATGCCTTGAAAATAATTCACCAATTACTTTCATCTTTTTCGTTAGATTTTATATTTCAAATAATGTGAAAAAACTAGGATTCCATATAATAAGATGCCTATAAATAAACTGTAGGTGATCAGGGCAGCCATTTTTCCTTCCGCCGTGATATATAGCTGTGGGTGTGACGGACGGTCGTTAGTTTTGGCGGCGAAACGTTTTGTCCGAGGTAAATGTGATTGATCGTGGCAATTTTTCACAACCTGGGTCAATTGTATTTGCGTAATGTTTTTTCGTGGTAAAACGATTTGTGTCGCGCTTGCAAATAGATATAACTTTATAGTATATTTTTATACAGGAACAATATCGCACAGAACGTATTCGTTATGACATAAAATTATAAAAATTGTAAATCTCACAAAGAAACCTTTAATATTTTAAGTGAATTTTAAAATCATTAATTTTAGAAAAGGTTTTTCTACTAAAATGTAGAAACGATCACTGAATCTCAATTGAAAATTAAAAAAAAAACTATTTTAGATTGCAAATCATTTTCCTTATCTGTGACTGGATTTCTTCAGCCATATTAGAACTAATTTATAAGCTCGCATCACCCAAAACAATCCACAGAAATTATTTACTAAAAACAAGAACTTTTATCTTTTTTATGTTGTTTTAATATTTTCACACAGTACATACTTTACAAGTGAGTAGTAAAACAAGTAATCTTCAAAATATATTTAATATCCAAACAAAGTTACAATAATTACGTTCATATATTAAACTCGGTAAAGGAACTGTTATTGTCAACATTATATTTAATATCACAAAACAAACTTAATAATTCGAAATATTATAAAATCTGTATAAAATATTATTGTTAAATTAAATTGTTATAAATCAGCTATAGTATATAATATTATAGATAGAAATAAGATAATTTGCTAAAATGGTTACAGCGCCATCTGTTGAGATGAATGCATCAACCAGATAAAAGATGCAAATACATCATTTGTAGTTAATTTAGTCTCTAGTAACAATTTGGACGATGGTTTTGATAATTTTACTCCCTTTTTCGTAATGGAGCAAATTCAATGACGGATCGTTTATCTTTTCTTCGAGTAGGTTAATTAACTCTATTCGTATTGCTTTTAACATCTCCGCAACCTGAAAAATCATTATAATTCATTCAAAATAAATACAATCCTTAAAACAAAATAATACTACTTTCCACCGTGGGAGAGCCACGCTGAAGCGGACAATAACGTACTAATTGGGCCGGCTCGTCCGAAGTGATACCAAGGGCTCACAATAGCTGTACTTAAAACGGTACTTCTATTGTATTTCGCTCAGCGAGTGAGGATATCGAGGATAAAAAAAGCCGGCAACACAACCACTATTCGACCTGTGGCGCAGCTGTCCATGGGTGGTGTTGTACTATATAACCACCTGCTCCGTAGTCCGTTGTACCATAAAATTTTATATACATCACTCTTTAACGAACTTTTAAGTAAATATATATTTTTGAAATATTTCAAAGTAGCCTAAACTATTGCTTTAAATAATACACTATTATAGTGGTAACCTCCTTCTGTCATGTCTAGAATCAAGTTAAATTAAATTGTACAAATTAATATATTTGTATCAAAACTTGAGTAAGGATAAAATAATTGATTCACACATTTATTGATTTTTTTAATAAAAAAAACTACCCACCTCATGATTCTCTACTTGAAACATAATCCAACCATCTTCCAATGAGACAATAAATGTACCATTATGAAGTTCCACTATCAGATTGCAACCTAAAAATTTAATAAATATTATAATTATTAATCAATGTCTTAATCAAAATGTTTGTACAAAATCCTCAAAACTGGCTAAATAAATTTATTTTCGTCTTAAGTTTTATTGAAAATTTAAATAAAAATAAATATATAAGCATAAAATGTTGTAACAATTAATTTTAAATATTTTTTTGATCTACTAAATTCTAATAAGGCATCTTGGACTTTTTATAGTAATTATAGAGATGGCGCAAAACTAAAAACTTGGTGTCTCCATCAACGCCATCTATACGTAACCAAAGTTTTATAATTTTACATATTAAACTTTAATAAAATATCTGTACCCAAAGTATATTTTTTACTCATTTCTAATTTAATTTTTAAAGTAACTGTATTTTCTACTAAGATAGATATAACGCAGCCATCATAAAATCGCCACCTACCGGAGAACAATAAAAGCGGTACTTGTGGTACCATGGAGCACTCCCGAATGAAGATTTTTGTCGTTTTCACCTTCTCTTGGTATACTAAATATGGACTTGTATAATGTCCTATCGTAAAATTAACGGACGACGGATGCAACGAGACGTAGCCGTCGGATTTCGTTTTGAATTTCAACTCATCAGCTGTCGCTTGGCGTGGTATTGCTCCGCTCGCTTGCATGTGGAATGATTTTTCCGGTGTTAGGACCTTAAAAAGAAGACATTGCACTTATTTAAAAATATAATATAAAACGGGTCACGTTGGATTTTCACACAGTGTTACTGCTAATATTGAAAAGTCTCACGTGGGAATCACAGTGCAGTTTTTGCTATTGCACCAGTTGAACCGAATCGACAAGAGTAATTTCAGACTTAAAGAACCAGCATCACACAATACTTATATTGTTTCGATGAGTGGCGTAAAAAGCCGGCAACACAAACGCGATTATTTTTATTGGTTGAGGTTACCATTTCTCGTTGTCTGCTATTTCAAAATAATAATGAATTCCTAATCAACATTTTATGATTTTTAAAATAATATAGAGATATATTTTCTATAGTATAGATATATTATTATTGAAATGAAATATTTTTATTCAGCATAAATACGAAAATTCAGCTCATTGAACGTCAAAATAAGCCCACCACCGGATCCAAGCTAAGCCCACTGAGGAGAACCGGCGAAACAAACTCAGTGTGTAATTTTTGACTTCCGTGAGATACTTAAATTATAACAAAAATTAGCTGGCGTGAACTTCTTATTCCCAAGGCGTGATATCATTCACAAAATCATTAACAAAGTATGCTTTATCATACAAACAACCCTAGCAGTTTTTTTTTACATTTATTTACAAAGCTTTTGAACGATTTATGGGATCCTATTGTAAAAGTATCGCATCACCTCTAAAAGAATTACTTACATAC